>OU744735.1:50681623-50919703 GCA_916613615.1 Steromphala cineraria
AGCTATAAGAAAGTGGCTTTTATTTTCATCTAAAGGAAGAATCCGCTTGCGTCTTGACACCCAACTTGAAAATACTTGTTTAAGATCTTTGCCAGGACTGTCATCAATGTATAAAGTGAGTATTTCTATTTCAGATGGTCATCACAAGCAAAGTCTGTTCAGTCATTTTTTATTTTTACAATGATTTACTTATTCCCATCTTCGATAATTTCAGATTTTTCCCTTTTGCTCAAGAAATATGCTCTCTCAAATAAAAACCTTACATGTAAAACACACTTTTGAAAAACGTGTGAGTTGAATAAAATTCGTTGAATATACGTTACTGTATTCTTATGACACAAAATAGTTGTGTATGTTGATCACTTAAATACGATAAATTGATTAAATTAACCCATTTTAATGCAACTTTCCGAAAGGGCATATCAACATGAAAATGATTAAGATTATTATGTTTAATTTTTGCGGTAAAATGTTGGAGTTATACTCCATTATCAGCCAACAAGAGGTATTTTATTTTCGTGTTATGTGTTGGCTTTTTAAGCTTTACAAAAAACAATTCATATTTTGAAAATTTCTTTAAAATATCGTAAATGAACATTTATAGATCAACAAGTTAATTTCTTTTAAAGGAATAAAACATTGAACGTCTTGGAAATCATAACCTACATTTCATTCAAATTTACAGTAGGGCAAGGTCATCGAAGGTCATCGAAGGTTAAGAATTGTTGTATTACACTATTTAATCGATTCACAAGGACTGTAAGAACAACATATATCTAAGAAAGTATTGCAGGGCTACATGGACACCATCCTCAGTCACCCAGGGCTAAATATAGATTCCGATACTCTCCAGTATAGTAGAGAGTATCGGAACATATACAAAACCCTGGGTAACCGAGGATGCATGGACACCAGCAACAAAAGTTTACATTTTGATAATGAGTCAATGACTGTTATGACGTTATGTTGAGAATGTTGTACTAATGGAATCGTCATTTTGTATTTGTCCATTGAAAGTATTTTGCCCAAAGATAGATTTAAAAAGCTCATTCACATTTTAGGTCAGTTCTGTAACATTCTGATGTTGTAGACTCCTTATCATAAAAATTACAGTCCACATATTTTTGTTAAACGCATTACACCGATTCCGTCAAGGATAAAACAGTAGGATTGTTTAAAATGAGTATATTTATGGTAATGAACCTTTTTGGTAACAATAATTTTGCCTGGAAGGAAAATCAGGGCACTTATACCACCTGTCACACTAAAGGTTAAACTAATACTAGTTAATGAGTGTTATAATGATAGCTTTTAGAAGCAAATCACAGAGCTCTCACATAATCTGTCGTTAAGGAAGCACTGGACAGTTAGGTCACCAAACAATTCTTCGTAGTTACTAGGTATGATACTGATTTGTAATTAAATTAGAAGATATCCTTCATTTGAGTATGGTGACGTTATCATTGACCTTAGACATATGAGAACGCCACAAAATATAAAGGAAAATATGGGCTGATTGAATTTGGTTTACATTCAAGTATTCATACCATAATTACAGAGTGTATGTCAAATAGTCACCAATGCTGCCACTACCAAAACTATGTACCAACGAAATTGACGTCAACGTCGGATTAATACAAATTGTGATTTGTATTAAATTAGACAATAAGGTGTAGAAACCTACTCACTGTCAACATATGCAGTTACACTTCTATCCAAATTAAAAGATCGGATGGATGCTTTCAAATTATATACCAATGCGTTTCTTTTTTGAGTTGGTATACTTATATTTAGGCACTTGTGTCGTAAAGATAGTCTGTCACGGACAGTCATATAATGTCATTTAGGTATGCTTTTCGGTATTTTTGTTTGTTTTACAAATATCTGTGCATGTATTGTTGTTTGTTGCATTTCTGAAATAATGCTTATGTGAATGTAATATGTATGCATCTTATGTGTGTGTATGCATGCATGTAGGTATGTATATAGGTATGTATGTAGATGAAATATAATAAAATTATGGAATTGGGAACATAAACACATTCATTTTAGCTAACTAGCGCTTTCAGCCATGTTGGCTTCTTCAGGTTAGTTTTGAATGTCAGTTGTCACGCTGATTATGACGTAACGCTCCTTATGACGTCATAGTGGTAACAATATATGTATGTATATATGTACGTATATATGTATGAAGGTATGTTGGTATGTAGGTATGAATGTATATATGAATGTTTATTTGTATGAATATATCTATGTGTAATTGTATGTCCATCCAAAATAATGTGTAATGTTTTAATCAATTGAGTCCAATAACCTTACAGTTTTCAGTAACACATGTTTTATGCCCAAAACCTCTAGTGCTCTTTGCTACTGTAAGGCTCAAAGGTTCCTTCCCCAACTTATAATATACAAACAAATTTGCTGCAGAAGTTCTTAAATCAGTTGACAGTTTTAGGAATTATTTAAGGATGACGTTTTCAATGATTCAAGTATTATCGTGACCCTATAGTTCATAGCCATATAAAACAAGTTTTTTCATGACATCAAATGCTTTGAAGAGAGTATGTTTGGGAAAGTTATCTTTGATCTATGTAGAGAGCATTTAACATAGCTTTAGATGCATTAAGGGTCAGATATCAGATTAATCTGAAACAATCACTGCTCCCTGAGGAGTTAATCTACGACCAGACCAATAAACGATACCAACTTTTCAAAAGAGTACAAAACAAAATCCTGTTGTAAATGAAATGCGACTACGAGCCCCTGTGATAGGCATATCACTTGTGAAGAAGTACTCACAATTTCAAACATCAAAGTAAAATACTTATAATTGTATGACTGTTCATATACACGAGGGGTCAAAAAACAGCTTTTTCGATGTTATTTTTGGTCATAATCTTTGGAATTGGGATAAAATAATTATGAAATTAAAAAATCTATAAAATCTAAGATGTTATCAATATAAATAACCCTTGTAGAAGTTAATTTGTTCACGCATTTTGCCTGTATTTTGGTTTAAAAACAAGAAAAAGGGCCATTTTCACTATCCTATCTCGTCTAGTTAAGGAGATTTTTTTACAGCGTTTTTTGAAAGGCTTGTATTTCAAAGGATTTAAAAGATATAGCTCTGAAATTAAAAACTTAGTTCAGTTTGCTCTTGAATACATTAATTAACCCTGTTTCAGCCGTAACTATCAATCGTAGATTAATCTATCATGCATTTTATATGGTATCGTTTCTTTTGCCCCAGAGTGTATACAGGCTACTAACTGACCTCCAATCTAATACTGTTGTCATAAAAGGAGTATTATATAAAGAAAGTTTAGTATCTTGTTTATTACTTGCCTTGACGCGTTGATATTGTGACGTCACAACACACTACCGCCCCCCTCTCTCACAGTCTCTCTCTCACTGTCTCGCTCTCCCTCGCGCGCTCTCTCTCTCTCTCTCTCTCTCTCTCTCTCTCTCTCTCTCTCTCTCTCTCTCTCTCCCTCACACACACACACTACCGCCCTCTCTCTCTCTCTCGCTCTCTTTCTCTCTCGCTCTCTTTCTCTCTCTCTCTCTCTCTCTCTCTCTCTCTCTCTCTCTCTCTCTCTCTCTCTCTCTCTCTCTCACGACCTCTCTCTCTCACGACCTCTCTCTCACGACCTCTCTCTCTCTCACGACCTCTCTCTCTCTCTCTCGCTCTCTCGCTCTCTCACGACCCTTTATACTGATTATATATTTCAGGTCCGGACAAATGTGTTCTATGCACAACTGAGCATGGTCGTAATCACTGTGATCATGAAGATTCATGTGACCATGGAGACGTAAATATTCAACTTCTCCTCCTACATATATCTAACTATTTCATGTCAGCTTATGCATCTACACTCCCGATCAAAAGAAAGTATAGGTTTTTCAATTTGATAGAAATTGAAAGTTTCTTATGATATCCATCGTTAGTGATTATGAATGATATTTGAAATCAGAACTCAAAAACACTAACTTCAGAACATTAAAAATTAGATTTAATCTATTATTCTATATTGGAACATCTCTGATTGACGAAAGGGGATGTTGAAATGATATACCTGTAGAGAATTCGTTATCATTATATCTACATATGAATAGATAATTGTATATCACCAATACAATACGCTACAACCTATCCCCTGATATCCTTCTATCGTATTCTGCCGTATCGCTATATATAGCAAACCAATCAAAGGATGCCCTTTCAACGATAGCAGCAAACTGGTTTCTGGGCTTTGTACCTCGTGTACACTGCGTGACTCCAATTAACCAATGAGAGTGCTATTAGATAATACATCTGATGTCGTACTGCAGGCTCCCGCTACGCTCCATTTTTATAAAGCTTTTTTTTATAAATAGTCTTTGAATTTTCAAAGAAAAACTCTTAGAATCCCTTAATTAACACTTAGTCGCTAACAGTAACACCTAGGAGTTCATTTATAAACATTCGTAGAGTGACACTAAAGGGCCGCCAATGGATTTTATGTGAATCTCTATACTTTGTCCTCTGACTATGGATAGTTGGCTTGTGTAATGTGATTTTTGACACTGTCAAATTAATACATTTAGCATTAACTTACAATTATCAGTGATATTTGAAAAAAATAAAATTATCCAAAAACGTGCTACTGCCCCTTTAAAGACTAGATTTATATACTTCCTTGCTATTATTGATTTTTCTTCCTTTTAAGTAAGTGATCTAATTTGATAAGGCAATCACTTCGAATTTAAGATTGATAGTAATTTCGCATTAAAGGTGTTTTTCAATTGGTTTTTATCAAGTGTATACCTACTAACTTCATTTTTTTAAAGTGATGTATGTAACTGAATAATTTTATTCTATCAATGAAGATTAAGATATGTTATGAATGAATAGCAATACAAATCAGACACTTCTTTAGCATATCAGCAAACAAATCTTTTTTCAATCACTTTGATACCTTGGGTTTTTAGTCTTTGTATGTTTTTATCACTGTACTCACCCTCAGTACCCCAAATATTATCATACTTCCACATAAAACAGATTAATCTGCAGATCAACTATTGAACAATGATGCAGGACTACTCCATTGCCAATCATTTTAAATGAGGCCTCAGAACTATGCGACTTTAAGGCCAAATTCTGAAAATTACAATATCGTTGCATGTTAAACGCCACTCCATTATTTTCATCACATATTGTTATGCTTTAAAATGAACGTAAATGGCATACTTTATGACATAGACTCAAATTAGCATTATCAAAGAAAATCTTAGTACGCGGAAGCTAAATTGACACGTCAAATAAACATGAAGACTATAGTTACATAACCTATCACACATTGTGAATTTAGATAAGTTTCCAAAATTTCGTTTGAGTGATTGACGCATTCCAATGGCCCTTTTCGATGATAATCGCGACTTCAAAGCTTCCTGTTGACACTGTACGATGCCGAAACCCTTGAAAATGATAATTTCCTGTGACAGTCGTTACTTTTCGTTGAGATCACACTCTTGGTAAGTTTGGCATTTATGACCCTGACATCTCACGGAGTAGCTCTTTAAGCTAGCGCCAAAGCGGCGTAAAACAATAACTCCCTCACTAACTATAGGCTAGCGTCATTACTTGTCTGACGCTTTGTGGGGTGAATTACACATGAGTGTATCTGTTTTTCTTACCAGGTCGACAGTAGAGGTCATATTAACGTTTTTATTGGATAAGATGAATGCCTGCACTTTGACATTCTCTCCCCACTGAGGCAGATCAAGTCATGTAATGTTGATACAGCCTCTGTTCTATTACGCTGACTTTGTGGGATAGAACGGGATATGCCCGATGCGAGGCAATTAAATTTAGTTGTGCAATCAGCGACGCTGTTCTTAAATCACCACTTTGGCTGCTGAATCATGGCAAGAAACATTGTGATATGAACCACCCTTTCCTCGGAGAGGCGTTGTCATTTGTTAAAGAAATTCAATTTTTTCCGCCAGGGGGTGTTGCCGGAAGCCACGGATTTCGGCGTAATAGAACAGAGGCTGTGCTATCATTTCATGGCATGATTAGCCTCTGTTGGGAGAGAAGGGCACTTTGAATAATAATAATCTATGATTACAACTATCTTAACCTCTTGACAGAGAGAGTCAATTGTAGAGTGTGGGTTTGTGTTGGACAATGAATAAGTAAGCGTTGTATATCTTTCATGCAGGTTTGTTACATACAGCAGTTCTCAACTAATTCAGGACACATCAACCATGCTGGCTGCATTGACCAAGGGGTAAATATTCTTTTGCGTTGTAGCCGAACCAAAATCGATGAGGGTAGGAATATTCCACATGCTTACATGTGTAGTCTTTATTATTAAGAGTTAATTTTACATATCCCCTCAATAATATCTAATATCTAGTGTTATCTCACATTTATATTCTGTTAAAAAATGTGTTTACTATAAATCACAAAATAAACCTTTTTGATTGATGGTAAATAATGGTAACCGAAAAGACTAATTGCTCGGCTTTTCAAGTGTAAACAAAATGGATTTATAAGTCAAGTCTATGTTCTAAAATATTATATTTTGCGATTTTTATGAACTTTAACAAATGTTTATAAGTTGTTCAATTAATTGCAGCAATGCCCGACAATAGAAACACATAGTATTTACCATGATCGCTACCACGAGGACCTGAGTGCGGGGAGATGCTGCCATACATACAAGTGCAACACTCAAAGCAGTTTACGTAGGCCTTCCAAATATATTTATCTTTCATGGTTCTCCTTATAAGTTGTGTTAGGTTTTTCAGGAGGGAATCTAGTTGTCAGGCTGGTTGAATCTTCATCCATCAAAATAAGCGTGTTTCTGCAAAGTTCGTGCAATACCCTGATGTCTCGTACGGAGGTTCTTCAAATCTCTAATATGCAGCTGGCAATGGGGAGGTTTCCGGTTAAAAGGACCTTCATACTCAAGAAATGTGCTTAAGAAACCTTTATATATTAAATTTTATAACAGTCAATATAAATTTGCATACAAAAACTTATTTGCCCAGATAGATATCGGGGTGCTGAATGAGCTTCAGGGATGAAATTACATTGATGTAGAAGGATGTAAAATCAAATCATCTAAATAAGCGTGCTTCTGCAATCTCTAATATGCAGCTGGCAATGGAGAGGTTTCCGGTTAAAAGGACCTTCATGCTCAAGAAATGTGCTTAAGGCTCATTACAAAACGGCGTTTCATTGGCTTAAGAAACCTTTATATATTAAATTTTGTTAACAGTCAATATAAATTTGCATACAAAAACTTATTTGCTCAGATAGATATCGGGGTGCTGAATGTGCTTCAGGGATGAAATTACATTGATGTAGAAGGATATAAATTCATCAGCCTTTTAACTTTATCGTAGCCAATTCTTGTTCTCTCAGGACAAATGTTTTTATATATCCATCTCAAATCATCTTAGTCTGCGACCTAGATACCATTCTGTGGATATCTGTCACTACATGCCGACCAGGTACCCAGTTTGACTGCTCGGTGTTCGGTGCACTATTATAAAAACACTGACATGACCTACAATAAAGATATTTAAACTTCATACTTTTTTAACAGGGGAATCTCAATATTTAGCTATGCATAAAACCCATGACCTAATCTAATCGAAAACGTTTCCTTCTTTTTGGCTAGCGTCATGGCTACTATGCGTGAGGGCGACTCGGCTATTAGTTAGACTTGACTTTGTTTTTTATGATTGATTCACATACTATTCAGTTTCATCACAGATTGAAACTTTATAATAAAATTTCCAAATGAATAATTCTTATTTCAGGAAAACCCTAAAAAACCTTAGGATAGTAATCCAATGATTGACGAGTATAATATTCTGGGTTGCCTTTCTTATAATCTCAGTGTTACTAGATGAAATGTTTTGATGAAATCAGTACAAAATATTTTAATCTCGATCTTCCCAAAACTATCAATTACTCAACTGCCAGTAGCTGCCAATATGTACTGAGTATCTTAGTACAGCACCTATAAAATAGGTGTGTTTGTGCGTAAAATATTTAATTTAATACACCTCTCAAAAAAGACACATTATTGATTGAAAGTAAAAGACATTGGTAATTATTTATGTAGAGTATTGACGACAAAAAGCGTTGGAAGAAAAATATGGCCATTTTACTTCTCTTCGGTGTTGCCTTGAACCCATTGGCCCGCTTAACAAATGCTAAACTGATGATATAAAGGTGAAGTATTATGCTTTTGATGTTCAAACGCAACAATTTCTTTTATTAAATTCATAACAGTTCATAAATGAATCTAAGTGTTTTTTCAATGTATCATTATAAATAACTGGAAACACTTACCAAAATTGTCAATAAGATGGCGTGTAGATTTGGTAATTTAACATTTAATCATTTGACGTAACTCGTCAATACATATATTTATGCCACCAAATGTTATGTTTCGGCTGGTTGATTGTGGTAATTAATTAACCACGTCCCATATTTAATATGGAAACATGTGTCGACAGTTAATTGCTGGGTCTTACTGCCGTGTAATTTTCTGCCTGTTGTCAATGAAGGATATAACAGAATATTGCACACCCTTCTGGAGAACCTTCTGTATGACATTCTGAAGATAATTCTACAGATATGTTGGTTTTCTTACAAATCCTTACATATACGTAAAACCTCAAACCTCCAAATGGATAAATAAAAAGCTGCAATTATTCGCTCAATGTAGTCAGGGCATTTGACAACAATTTGAAGATCTGCAATATGTGTACAACTTGTACAAATGAAATTTGTTGACAATGATGGACGTCAATAATTCTATTCCTTACATTGTATGTAAACACAGTGGAGTTAGATGTCAACTGTTGACCTTATGCAATACTGAAATAACATACACTTTGTCATAGATAACTAGCATCCTTCAAAAGTCATACAACAAAAGATGCAACCGATGTTATAAAGGTTAAGGTTACACTAAAATAGGACTGATTTATTACGATTGAATGGACAATAAGTATAGTTTAAATGTGACTGGGAAATGATTTGAATTGTTTGCTTTTACAAATGTTAATTCCAAATTGTGTTTTCACGAAATAAGATTTTAGTATTTCAATGGTTCAAATTCAAATGAAAACACCCTATGAGTGATCTCCCCTTGAATTATGACGTCATCGATGACCATAGCTACAAATAATTGTTAGCAACCAGTCAGCATTGCACTGACCAGATTCATTGACTTCAACTCAATTACAAAAACAAGATCTTTTCCTAATTTGAAAAAAAAAGAGATAAACAAGAGATCAGTGACCTGTTTGTATTTCACTGACTAATGATAGAAGATGGGTCTGAAACAACACTGTCTCAATTTCCCCCCCCCCCCCCCCCCCCCCCCAGATTTCAAATTTAACATATAAATATAAATCCTCAATGTTGTGCAATACGAGTAATTTTTTTATTAGAATGTGAGCAGGCCACATTCACCACATTTTAAATCGTTACATTTTGACACCATAATTCATTGATATAAATAAAATGTAGTCACATTTTAGGGGAGCATGGATATAGCAAAATTTTAGAAATGATTATCATTGGATTACAAAAAATAGAAACCTGAAGGTGTATAATTGTTTTGGTGATATTCACTTTTTATTTCAAGTTTTAATTTCATACTATTACTATTACTATTGTTATTTTGAATGTTAACAGGATAACACGTACTAACAAAAACATATGTCTGTGAAAATGTTTCTTTGTGGAAAAAGGTTCTAAATTTATTTTTATTTCTTTGCACGAATTAAGATTAAAAGATTATTTTAGTTTCCTGCATCAAGCATTATTTATTTCCAGCTTAATTCATCAAATATATCCTTATGATTTTAAAATTAATATGCAACTAATGAAGATGTTAAAGTAAGTCATTTTCCATAGGTTAAAAATCATTTTCTATTTTATAGACATAAATATATATGCCTCACTTAACAAATGACAAATGTACAACCATTTACTGATATTGTAGATTAGTAATAAATGTTGAGATGTTTCAATCACAAAAATGTTATATGTGGCTTCACAAGACAAGGACTCTGATTTGATAATACACAAAAGGTTAATACAAATTCCACAAGATTTTGGGATCAAAATTCATGTCGCAAAAAGTTAAATATATGAATATTTAATCAAAACAAGATGGCCTTATATAAGGGCTATAAATCATTCTTTTTCAACTGTTAAGGACAAACGTTTTAAGAAATGAAAGATCTCTACACCATTAAAAACAATATCAAAATGTAATTCATTTCAATTGTCATGTTATATGTTTGGAAATAACACTGAAAAGTAAATATAAATAAAGTTATTATGATAATTTCAATGAATAAGTTTTAAATAGTTATAATAGTAAGATGTAACCTATTTATATGCTTGACAGCCTATCCATCCACACATACATGCTTCATTGAAACTGGACTCTCACGAAATTAAATGAACACAATTTGATAACTAACATAATAAAACACATTTCAATTCAAATCGATACCTGCATTTAAAAAAAAATTGTTGTCTCAACATTAAGAATCCGCAATAGAAATCGAATAGAAGTCGGTAACAAGTAGGAAGTTTTTATTTCCAAGAACTGAACTGTGAATAAATGTTTGACAACAAGTAACTCCTGTTTTACCGTTTTTCGTACCTGCATAGGATTTATTTCCTTGATGTTGCAGATACCAACACTACGACAACGAAACCCACAGAGAAACCAACAACCACCCTTGAACCTGTAACATCACCAAGGCAACTGGCACATGCAGGTATATATATGATACAGTCATTTAGTCGAATGCCTACATGTATCAGGCATTTTATCAAATGACTTGGGCATGACTAGACATTTAGCTAAATGACTGAAATTGTGCCCTGTATTCTTCTGGGAACACTCTTTATTCATTATCACAACAGCTCCCCCTTTGTCCGCTGCTTTGATTATGTCTAAATTGTGATATCACAATCCCCTGCATCTGCCTATTGTCATATTGATATATGGTGCCATATATATATAGATATATAAATGAGATTTGTAACATGACTTCGGTAAATACTCGTTTCTGATTGGTTGATTTGATGGATTTGCCAGTGTTAAATGGCAATGAACACCCGCAAATTGGCTGAGGCGAATCATCGCGAAAAAATATATTATTTGGTCCGCCTCAACATTGAAATGTTCTGATTCTCCCAATATTCGTGACCGATTCACATTTTACTGTTGTTGCTGTCATTTGTTTCTCCTAATTTGCCGCCTTGTGCAATGCGGCCGGTTTCTTTCGAATGCCGTTCCCATTGCACGACGTCACAAAGGCCAACGGTTATGACATCATAATGATCGCGTCACCGTCACAATGGTCTGGGAGAGTTTAAGATATTTGTTCAGTCGGGTTTGTTCCTGTTGGTTTATGAATTATATAACTGTTTTCTCTCTCATAAATTTTCACAGTGAAAACTATAAGATCTCATCGTTATGAGTGCAACTGGTTTGCAATAATAGAACACTATTTTAATGTCTATAACACTGGGAATTCCTTCTTCTTTATCTGCGAACACCTATAACAATAATGGATCAGTCGTTAGATCCTTTCAACTCAGAGTTCAAAAATAGAGTTCGCTCTTAAAATGCTTATAACTAACGGTCATGTAACAATATCGATAAATATTTGCGTTTGTAAAATTTCCGGGATTCATCGTTATTCAACACCCGCAAATTTAGTTTAACCCTTATAGTGCCCCAGGACCATATATGTGCCCCTCCCCCCAAACTCCCCATAATGCCGCAGGACCATATATGGTCCCTAGCCATAACCCAATATACAGCCTGGGCTGTTGAAAAAATCCTGCACCGATTCAAGTTGACAGTCATTTTTTTAGAATCTATATAAACATAGCTTCAATTTGGTACCACGTTTGCAATATAGAACACAATATTAACAGAGATATCATGCTTTTCACTAAATAATTCTATCGAGACACATATGGTCCCTGGGCATGGCCATTGGGGGTAGTTTTCTACAATGCAAAAGAAAAATTATATCAATCAATTGAAGTTCACACCTATTTTTAAATAATCTCCATAACAAAGTCATCAATGTGATACCACTTTTACACTATTTGGCCAGATATTGACAGAGATATTAAGTTTTTAACAAAATATAATGATAAGGACACATATGGTCCATGACCATGGCCGATAGGGGTTAATCCTCTTCAATGCATGGGTAAAAATATCTCAACCAATTCTAACTGAAACCCACATTTTCAGAATCACTGTCAAATTAGATTTAATTTGATACCACTTTTGTACTACAAAACCTGATATTAACAGAGAAATTTGGTTTTATAAAAATACCTATTTGGGACACATATGGTCCTTGGGCATGGCCGATGGGGTTAATTTTCTCAAATACTAGTGTAAATAATTCACCAGCATAACAGACAAAATTTAATGAAACAGGAAAAATCCCAAGTATTACCAAAATCTACAGTATCTCTAGTTTTGAAATCACATATTGACAATGGAAAATGCATTCTAATAATTAATGAACCGACTTAATTGATTATTACTTTTGATTTGGTAAAAATGGCCATCATTCCTTGACTAAGGAAAATTACTATGATCCATTACTTGCACCTAGATTTCTTTTTCAAATGTAAATTCTTGACAAAACATACTATATGGGTACTGAAATCGATATCATACACGAATATGGTATTCAATTAGCAATAATATGCAGCAGACCTTTCCAGAAGTATTTGGCGAACCAGCATACGTCACTGCCAGCTCTTGAATGGAAATAAACAAAATGGCCAGTCAAACTGGCAGCGGACAGAGTACATCTGATTCTAATTTGGATATTTTGTTACACCCACGATGTTTCGAGAAATGTAATGACTGATACATATTCTACAGTTGATAAACGATGTACAGGTCATGCGTATCATTTGAATTATCGTAAATCCAAAAATTGCGGGGCCGCATAGTAAAACAGTCCAACACTTCGGGTCACAGACAAATCTGATCGGTACAAAAAAGTTTCAAAACGATTCGCGACCTGACAGCCCATTTACATCGAACAAATAAGTAACGTTACCTGAAAATACCATCGAAAGATAGCATTTTAATTTTTGTTTATGTATGAGTCCATGTTTTCTTGATTTGATGATTGCAAGATTGCAAAACGTATAATTTTAAAATGTAGTACACGTTGCATTGCGCGGCTGTTTTGTTGACAGAATGGCGGTGACATTGTAGATACCACTTTCGTGAGATCTTATTTCTATTAGCTAATTTTGTACGGACGTCTGTTGGTTTTAGTGAAACGAAAGAGTACATCACATTACCATTTTGATATTTGTGTTTGCCACGAAATGTGCTGAATATAGAATAAAATTTAACGGATTGCAAAAGTCATTTCCATAGCGTTAATTACTCTGGATAAATATATTTTAACCATGATTTTTTTCCTATGAAAATAACAATCATTATGTCAAAATAGTGTCATTCATATGTCATTGTCATATATTTTTTATTTCAAACTTTGAGGATGATTTTAATCGATTTATTTGAGGAATAAACAAGCCAAGGATCACGAGAGTTTGTTTCAACTTCAAATCGAACCTTCATTCTGGCGCGGAACAATCACCTGTCGTCTGGTGAACAGCACGAGACACGCGAGTCGTGACGTCTTCGCATGTTCTGCCGTCATATCCGGTCTACTTTGCTCGTGACCATTAGCGCTATTTATAGTACGGGAAATCCCTTGTTGCCGAAATAAAAAAAATATTTTTAAAATCCTTTTTATTACAATGACAGTGACCTTGGCAATATAAATCTAGATGATGACGGCTTACGCCTGCCATGTCGAGCTTTGGTTTTGCTGTCTTTCTCATTGAATTTGACATTTTCTTATATTTATCAAAGCCATATATATATCTTAATTAATATGATACGCTTACAAAAATACTGAACAGGAATAAAATAAAGTGGCATTCTGGAAATATGTCTGAAAGTTATCAGAAGGAAAGTGATTATACAGTATTCCTTAAATCTTTCAAATGAAAAAAACCCCAGTGATCAGGGCGCATGTTTTCAATTTATAAGGGCCATCGCACATTTCCTATTTTAGGCCTATAAATTATAATAAATATCAACATGCATGTTTATTGAAAAAAAATACATTAATATAAAAAAAAGTCTGTATACATCCTCGATTTTTATTATATTTTATTCTATTTTTTTCTATTAATTCAATCTCATTTTAACAATCTATTTTTTTCATTTGAATTATTTCGTCCAACTGATAAAGAGTTTTTATGATATTTTAATTTTAAAATTATGCAAAATTAAGGGGTATCTAGTCTCAATATGATTTTTAAATTGATTAATTTCTTGAAATATATTAAGAACATAGTTTTTTTATTTGTCATTGATTGTGAATTTATTTATGAATGAATCCCTGGATGCAATACAACATCTGATATAATAGAGAATGTGAAACAAATTGTGTGCTTATAAAAGTTTGATCAAAAAACAAAAAATTACTGGTCTATTCACCAATATGATCTCAAAATTGAAACCCATTGTTCGCTGAGCTAGGGGCGTGGCCAGTAACAGACGACGCTGAAGAGCGTCAATGTTGGCTTTCGAAAACCTTGATAGAGATGAAGAACATTATAGATAAAAGTGTTGCTTGATAAATTTTAGGCACCCGAGAAATTTAAAGAGTAAACACTGAAGTACGACAACCTTCCCACCATATTTAATGCGCGAATTTCATCGTGCATAAAGCCGCGAGTGGACGACCCGTCAATCAAGTCGGCCGTTTTCGGGAAGCAGGCCTGTTTTATCTTTAAATATTTTAGTAATTTTCTTCCATGTCAAGTAAAGACATTATATCCAGTTGATCGTATATATAGTTTGCAACCTTCCTTTGTGTTATTCAAGGTAAATTATAGTTAGATTTGTTATTAAATCTAATTTTGATTTTGATGATTTTTTTTAACCAAGCTGGTGTTTCCTTTTTTTGTTTTAACTCGAGAGTATAGTTTGATATACGTCTGGCAGTGACCAAATTTGCTTGATATATTATGGATTTATTGAAGGTTATATTATATATATGTTTACCACAATTTAAACTGTGATTGAGATTGAAAATACATGCTAATGTTAAATCTATGTGGAAAAGGAATTCTGCCAATTACGCAATACCAAAACTGCCGTGATGTGTTCTCGCTATTTTTTCGCGCTTTTGTCTGATCGATCGTTTTGAATTTTCTGTTAGAACATACATGGAAAACTGTTCCAATAGTTTGCTTATGAATTCTAATTTGATAATCTGTACTTTTTCATCGTTTTAGTTTATTGTACAACAATATATATTGAGTTGTTTATGCGCTTGCAAAAATGCGACTCAAATCATGATTCTGTCTGCTTGAAACTGCTTTTGTTTTCGACCTTGTGATAGCAACATAATTTCAGCTCTAATGTTTCCTAAAGTTATATCATTTACAAGATCGAATCCATAACTTTCTGTGGATGGAAATTCAGTCATGTGGAAAAATTGCAAGGACTTTGCGTGCACCGTACATTTACTGCACTTAGTTTGTCTATGACGTCACGGCGAACAATGTTCAACAAATGAAAACAAAAAGATAACTTGTATTATTTCGTGAACAATCGGTCCCATGTAGGAAGTAAACACATCAACGTGATCACTGAAATCCGCTTTCTTGATAAATGACAATTTAATTACTTTGTAGATAACGGCAATTTAATTACAATCGATGAAACAAGGGTATGCTAACGTTCCTCGGTTGAAGATTTGCATGAAAAACGTCTCTGAAGTTTATAATTAGATTAAATTCATTTTTATTGTTGTCACTTATGATTTAAAATTACATTGATTGAATGGAAAACAACTCAGCTTTCTTCACTTAAAATTTCATGAATTTCCGAACATAGATAACGCCTCAGGGACATTTTTTGTCAACGTTGACCAAAATCTCGAGTTTATTCCAAAAGTTAGCGGCACTGCGTGAGCGCATAGCGTCAAAGGCCGGGCACTATAAGGGTTAAAACCGATGGCGTTAGCCGGAGGTTTTAAACGCTTTAATTTGCTGGTGTTGAAAAACAATGAATCCCGGTCATTTTACAAACGCAACTATTTATCTTCTAATTATATATCATTCTTTAATAAATAAATCTTTCCATTGGTGAAATTGTGCATACATGTACCACATCTCAAAAGCACTTATTCATCAATGTAATGTTAGAAAATCATTTAAAAAGACATGCTTGGTGCCACATAGGCAGATGAAGGGGATTGTGATTAGTTGACCAATTTGGGTGATTAGTGAATTGTAACAACACTGGGTAAAAGCACTAATACTAGCAAGAGTATTAATCAATCAATCAAAGTTAATTTCACAATATTAATATCTATCAAGTTCAAGTTCAAGTTCATTTATTTTCAAAGACCACCCTTGGTGGTATACGAGTACATATGAAATAAGAAATATACATTATACAAAGTGACAAAATGGCGGTGGAATTTCAACACAATATCTGAACACAATCATATATATATACACACACATATAGAAAGTAGATGAAAAAATCAGGTTCTCAGCTTTTGGGTTTTGGAAAATATAACATTTATAAATTTTGCTAGATTTCTTACAGTTATAACGTCGCTTGTAGTAAATAATTGCCTAAAGGAAAGAATATTTGAAAATGTAATTAATTTGGCTGGGACATACATTTTTCTAACTTCATCAAGTGCAGTTAACAACACGAGTTAATGAAAGTTATGATTTTTTTGTACATTTATCAACGACTGTTGGTATATATATTTCATCACAGGGACATGTAATGTCGAAAACAACAGAGTAAGAAGCTTTGTAAGTCGACGATCCAGCATATACTTCTGTATGTGATTTAATAACAATTGTGATGGGCTATTTTTCGACTTCATATCTTTTAAAATACCCAACCGACATTTATTGTTTGTGGCTAGTTGTGAAGGTAAATATATTGCATTTGAAGCTATAAATGACATGGTAGGTAATTGTAAAAACTTTAAAAACATTATGAAATACATATTCAAACGGACATGGAGTAATGCTTTCATTACATCCCTTTACTATTTTTAGTAGTATGTGTAGGATCGTCGACTGAAAAAAAACCTTCTTAATTTGTTGTTTTCGACAATACACGTCCTTGTGTATTTCATGTCAAAAGACACGAAGGTGATATTCTGTTTATCATCCAAAGTGACTCTTTTTCACATCTCAGGGAAAGAATGAAATCTCTGAACACAACAATACTCGATTTTGACAGTGATGTCATTGCATAGTGACGTATTTCCGAAGTCGAAAGCGTTATCTGCTGAGCTAAGCCGGACTGAAAGTAAATGTGTGGAACCAACGATATATGTCATATTCTAAATATAGCACGCGTCATTTTCAGAAGCATGTTTTCAACGTAAAACTTTGATGACATCGTTAAGTATGACTTGTAACGTGGTCGTACATGTAAATGCTCTACCTGTTAATAAACATTAGTCTTATTCTAATGTCATCATCGTACTTACAGAATATTACTTTTATTTATGAAATTAAAACGCGTGGGTTATAAAAAGTGGATTCTGCAATTATTGAATGCGAAAAAAATGCTCTTATCTAGAAGAAATGCAAACTCTTCTTCATATGAAGTTGTTTTAATGAGTCTGTCAACATTTATCAGCGTCTTGAATAGAACATATTATTTTAATTTGACATTTAAAGCGAAATCATATTCCAAAGTTTAATGTGCCAAATAGTTTGTATTACACGCATGGTGACATAATGCATTGTTTGCTACAACTCTGTTCATTTGATTTGGATACAACACATGTAATTGGCGCGGCTTCCCTTTGAAATATCAACAGTAATATAGAGAGAATTTCAGCAAAGTTTGAGAAAAATCAAAACATTACTGCTTGCTGGCTTTGGGCACCAAGCATTAAGCATAAGGTGTTGATACAAAAATTAAGTTGCTCATTTCTGATGACAATATGATAATATACAATCTCTGAAAATACACATTTCTTGCAGTTAAACTGCGGAATAAGTTTCTATCACTATAATCATTGCATTTGACTAGGATTATTTCTTTCAGCAACTTATGTTATTTACTGTCTCGTGTTTTCCGGGCGCTTCATGATGTGCTTTACTTTTGTTGTACTCATTGCACTGTTTAATGGGCCTATGGCCCCTTTACCGAATAAACCATCTATTTATCTAATTAAGCATTTGGTGTTGATTAAAAAAATCAAAATGTAAAAAAAACCTCAATTGTTATGACCGTTCCTTATTCGAACGTTGAAATGTTGCAGGTGTGAACCATTGTATGAAGTGTGTTATAGAACATGAACGCTACCACTGCGACCATCACGAAAGTTGCCAACACGGACAGGTGCGTCCTGTAATTCCTTCTTCAACCAAGCATTTAATCTATAGAGGTTCGAATCGCTGATATGACCTAATAAAATATTCAAAAATAAAAATCTAAATTTATGCATCCAAAATCGTTTATATATGTTTTAGAAAAATCTAGACCTGCATATATACCTGTATACCTAACAATATAACACAATGTAACAGTGTAGCATTTGTCTAAAAAATGAATTTCTAGATCGATTTGGATAACGTTTGAAATACGATTTATGTAATTTCGCATTGCATAATGTCACGTATCAGAAAAAACACAAACCAAGTGGTATGTAATTAAAAAAAATTGAGTGAATTCCATTTAAATGAAATAGAATACTTTTGCATTTTGCTCCTGATTGCCATTTTATTATTTGCATATCTGAAGTTTTGTAATAATATTGACTGACACACATTTACTTGATCATATTCCAGGTTTGTTTCATCCAGGAGTTCAAGGTCTTCTTACAAACATTATATCACGGAGGATGCATTGAAGCCAACGTAAGTATTGTTATGATTATAGGTTTTACATTCATTGGGAATAACTTAATAATGATATGATAAAAGTCTATTTATATAGCGCATTTATCCATGTGTTTTCAAGCTTAAAGTGCTTAGTGACATATTTCCACTGCTTAAAGAATTCAGACTAGGGTCGTAATTTTCAAGTATTCATCCTTGACCCCCAGAAAGAAATTAAAAAAAACCAAACTGACATTGTACAAATAAACAAATGCGATTTCTGTTTAAACCTAATGATCATTTGTTAAGGAATTTGTAGATAAAAATGTTTCCAAACTTAACCATTACTCACCTCAATGATCTGTATTGCTTAAAGATGCTGTATCACACTTGCAATGTTTTAAAAGTTTTTTTATGTATTCGTTGTATTTTTAGAAAAATTTAGCGACCAACTCTGAGAAAATCGGACCAAAATTCATTAAATAGGAGATAATTTACCAAAAAATACCGAAACGGCAGTCGACATAACGGCGAATCACAACTTCCGGTTTCTAAATGTACGCTTGAAAACCGTCTTTGTCGCGTTTAACTACATTTTATTTTATTTTTCTCCGAATTAGGTATTCGTTGCTGTCAAAGTTGATACCCATCGAACGCAATTACGGGAGTTGAGACACGGTGTAAATCCTAGAGGCATAATGATTACGTCACCGAAAGCGGGTTCGTTAAATGACATGCCCTTTCTACGAGGGGTACTGTGCTTTAGGCGTCGAAATAAGTATGTTGTTGTTGATTAAACAATCTAAATATGATATCAAAATGTCGAAAAAAGATTTTTCTACAAAGTGATGTATTTCTTTACTCAATAGATAAATTTTATCCTGAACCGCTTGCAAGAATGATACAGCATCTTTAATTGTTAGTTATGTTATCGTACAATGAATGAATGTTACTTCTACACTATCCGTTTCGTTTCGTTTCGCAATGCTAGGATGCCTCAAAGGCATTTCAAACTACATGGCATTTTTTATAGGAACACAGGTACGTGGAAGACTTAACGTACGCAGTTGTATAATGCAATCAACAGAAATGCCAGAACGAATGCAATAAAAGTAAATGTATAGATTCATTTTGAGACCAATATCAGTAAATCAGAGAAATATAGAAGTTTACCGCTTCATTTACGTGCAAATGTAAAACGTCACTAATGATGGAGGCCTATATAATTCATATCTGTCAAAATTAAATTGATGGAAACATGTGTTCACCTTAACAAGTTATATTAAAAAAAGTTATTGCTAATTTCTTGATATTGCCTCATTAGTCAATGAATGATTTCATGCATGTGAATAAGCATATACTTTGATCTTGTATTACTTAAAAATACAGGAAACAGTAAATATATTACAGTTATGACATGCATGGTTCATTAATTGCACAGATCAAAGTGTATTATCAAGTGATTTACCTCCTTATTATACAAAACATACATTTACCGTTTGTCTGTTGCTTAACCTACAAAAGCATCTATCTCATAAACATATTTATTACCTACGAGGGCAGTCATATCGAGGTTCATATTTTTCATATGTTGGCCATGGGCAAAATATCAGTTTTTCATTGTGACGTCACGTTATAAACAATGCTTTGACGTCACGGTTCACATATGACGTCATAATGTATAGAGGCTGACGGCGGCTTGTCTACTGAGAAGTAGGTTTTGAATATTTTCTTTAATTTTGGGACTACGGTAATAAACAGAACATCGCTCTCGCTCGGGGAATACTAATATTTAGGCACTCGTGTCGTAAACATAGTATGTCATGGACACTCATATAACATCCTCTATCTCATATGCTGTGATACTTTTTATAGAAATGTGACTCAGTGGCTTCTACAAACTTCCACGTGGATTTTCCCTTGGAGCATGTAACTGATGGGAGGTGTTGCCATTCCAACAACTGTAACAAGGAATCCATTTTTCAACGTACGATTTCTTCCATTTGTTGACGATATCTTAGTCAATATTATACAATTATAGACTGGTGATGAGGTCAATACCTGTTTTTATAGACCCGAGGAAAACAATATTGTTTTCCGAGGTCGATATTGTGTTCCTCGGGTCTATAAAAACAGGTATTGACCGAACTCACCAGTCCATAATTGTTTTATTATGTGTCGGCATCTGGGCTCGATTGTTGGCTGGGACGGGTCAATGACGTCATGATAACAATAGCATGACGTCATGAAACAACGGTTTGACGTCATCGGCTCTATTTTTAGTAACTCAAGTCAATATCACTTTTGGTCGGACTCGGGGGTCACAGGGGTCAAGTCAATATCACTTTCTGTCGACTGTCACGTGACCGGTTCTCGACCAATCGGATTGCCGGAAAATTACGCCAACAATATAATATTATTTATTATATGAATGGATTGTATCCGTCTTTCCGATTGGCCCACTTGGTCACATGACAGCATTGACGTCAAGCAATGTCAACCTGTGTGAAGCGCGAGAGGTTGATATAACAATCAAAGCACCTCCCGTGGCTAAAAATCGGTTGGTGTACCGAAGAGGGTAGGGGAAGGGTTAATTGCTAGGAGTGGTAAGGAAAGGGGGCTTGGGCCGCGGAAGGCGGGAAAAAGTTGCCCTGCTGGGTCAACAACCTTTCTTTGATACATAAATTCTAAGAATTTTGATCAAACCCTTAGGTTAACCCTTTCTTTTCACTTAGTGACAACAAATTTTAAGATTCATGGATCCCCCTCTTCAATCAACCTTTAACCTTTATCTCAGGCCTGCAGTGCATTCGTATTTAGATCATATCATTAAGTTCTTTGCTTTTGAAATGTTTCTAGATATAAATACATTACATTCCTGTCATTACATGGGTATTCGATGGTTCAATACAGGAATAACAGTGCATTCTCATTTTGAAAACGATTTGCTTGATTTCTTATAAATTAAATTGAATCGTTCATAGCAGGGAATCAGTTTAGATTTAAACCCACTTACTTAAGAAACTTTACACCCAACTTGATAGAAGATAAAATAGCAAACCATTTCATGTCTTTTCTGAGTAAGGTATGGTGGTGATTATTCATTTTTACATTCCATTCAAAAGTTATTATTTCAAGTGTTTACGAAAATGAAAGGTTTGTGTCACTTATCCATTGAAGGGGTATGTCTCTGATTAACTCGTAGGTCAATTTGATGGATTTCTTTTAATGCTACCGGGATAAATGTCAACAGGTTTCTTGATACAGGAAACGGTTTCAGTATCATGAGTTATCCTCTATGGGTTTCAACACAAGCAATAATACGACGGGTGATGAAGTTCATGAGACGTTAAATGATGTAATCCACGTGCACTCTTCATGAATCATCTTGTCAAGCTCATTTATGGTCCGAGGTGGATTATATTGTTGCCTTACTTCTTTGGCAACGTGGCCCTTAAACAGGATCTCTCGGCGACATCTCAGGAGAACTCTTTGGCCGCCATAAGACGTTGGTTTGACGTTGAGTTGACGTTTTCCTGGGCAAGAATATCACAGTCAGTCTGGCAGTATAATGGCTGATATTATCTAGGTGTAGAAGGGTTCCGTGTGCAAATCATTCGTTGACACGTTCTATACTATCATGGATTCAAACTAGAGAGCATTTTATATTATTCTAGAACGTTTGCACGTGCATTGCAATTTTTACCAAAGAAGTCTTAAAAACGCAAACAATGTTATTTTGCTGGTGATGAAATCCTCTTTCCTAGGATTACGTTATGATATTCAACTGTTTAATTAATTACAACAACACAATATTATTCATTTCATTTATGCATATCAAGGGGTAAATTTTATTTTGAAGGGGGGTTTATATTCGGTTACTTGTATGTGTCGTGTGTACAGCAAAACAGGAAATTTGAATTTGAAAACTCCAAATATTTTGCAGAGCCACTTCCTTTCCATACTCAACCTCCAGCAGTCACCCATCCGACAAAATCCCATACAACAACAACAACAACACCTGAACCAATTACTACAGGTAAAACAACATAGATTGCGAATGAATGTCATTGAACTATGTAATGGTCAGAGGGCAATGTTTTACAGCAAACAAGGCGTAACATATGCTTACAAATTTATGGGAGCAATCTACGACTAAATAAAATAAACATGAAACCTTTTTCCCGATTTCAAAACTCCGTGGACAGGAAAGAATAAATATGCAATAACAGGGTCATAGGGATGAGTCAAGGAAGTGAATAAATTACTTTAAATATAACCATTGTCAGTATGATCAATTCAGGAAATTAATTAACCAAACATTGTTTAATGCACATCGGGTTTTCTTGGTGGAACCGAAATTCAAGATTACCTTCCAATTTTTACAGATGTTTGTAGGTTGTAATTAAACAAACTAGTTGAAGTATGTTAATGTGGGTAAAACATTTTTCGATAGATATTTTGACAATTAGATAAAGATTAAAAGAAGAACGCACACTCGGTAAAACTACAACAACAATAAGAATGAAACCAAAACCATTGAACTATGAGAATGGAAAGCCTTGCTGCGACATAAAAAGGCATTGTTGTTTAGTCTTATCATACATCATTTGTAAAGATGTGCATATTCTATAGATAAAATTAGTTTATTTTCAATTAAAAGTTCTCAAAGCTAAACGTAATTGTAACAGATAATATGATTACAGACAGGAAGTTGTAGGACATGTCAAAAGACATAAAAGGAAAGAAACACTATAATGATCAATATTGTAGATTTTCCAAAATATGATTTTACCAACTACACGTGTACTTATCCAAGTATCAAAATGCAGGCAAAAAGCTCAAAACAAATTAATCAAAATTCCACTATATCTGTACTACCATCTTAAAACATCAACTACACAATAAGTGAAGTAAAGCTGTATTTTCATGAAAAAATTTTCTTTCTAAATTTGTTAGATAACATTGAATGTATCATTCATAAATATACCTACAGCGCTAGGCAAAATAAAGTACGCACCACGGCCTGCCTACATTTACTTTATATCAAAGAGACATAGAATATGTCATAATTGTTTATGAACATTTGTGCTATATCAAATTAATTCTGAAAACGTTGAAGTCTACATTGTAATTTGATGGTTTAATGGTCGCCATCAAGGTACAGGATACAATGAATACACTGTCGGACTAAAGAAAGTAATCTAAAGGTTGCAAAGGTCTAAATGAACCAACAAGACCCCAACATTTACTAAGATAAGTTCATGTTATGATATCTTCAGTTTAGCCGGAAATTCAAAGTCAGTAGAGGTACCATTCGTGATTACTGTCAACATCACTATTATCTACTCTTCAGAACAACAGTTTAATAATGGATCATTTTTATTTGCTCGGTAGTGTATTCCTTTGAAATTGAGATGTTCGGTTAATAAGAGAGTTGGAGCGGAGATTCACGCATGATTCAAACTATATTCGGACATCATGATAGCATATCCTCAAATGTGGTTATCACTCAGATTTCCTTTTGTGTTAATTTGTTCCCCTGTGCAGACATCTATATGTTGGGTCGACGCCGTGTGCGAACTGCTTGTGGATAGATTTATAGCGTAGGGCTTTTATCGTGTAATGTATGTTGTTTGACCTTCTAGTTGCACCCGTTCAGGAGTGTATGCAGTGTCATAACGATGGTTCAGTGGGCTGGCAGTGTGATCGAACCCAGACCTGCGGTGTTGACCAGGTATTGTCAATTGAAAGACAATGTATATTAAATAAATGGAGAAGTAATAATTCAAATATATAACGTAAAGTTTAGCCATGCCATTCCTTTTTCTTGCAAAGTTCAAAATAAATGTTACAGTAACTGGTGTCAGAGGAAACGAACATCTTATGTGTCATTTTGAGTACACGTACATTATATCTTTGATCTTTGACTTTTGCTTTAAGTGGTTGATTAAAGGGGCAGTAGCACGTTTTAAGGGGAATACAAGGTGATGTCAGGAAAATGAAAATTAATGGTTCCAATTGAAAGACAAGGTATATTAGATAAATGGAGAAGTAATAATTCAAATATATAACGTAAAGTTTAGCCATGCGATTCCTTTTTCTTACACAAAGTGAATTAAAGGTGCTCACATAAAATGGCTGCCAATGGATTTTATGTGAATCTTTATACTTTGTCCTCTGACTATGGATTATTGGCCTGTGTTATGAGATTTTTGACACTGTCAAAATAATACATTTAGCATTAACGTACAATTATTATCAGTGAAATTTTAAGAATATAAAATTATAAAAAAACGTGCTACTGCCCCTTTAAACAGACTATAGCGTTAAGAAATGTTAGAAACGAAGTTAAGCACACTTAGAGAGACAGAATGGACGTTTATCTGTAATGAGCCGATAAAATAAAAACTCAATTTGATTTACAAGTATTATTTTGAAAATTTGATTTACACAAAAATGAATGTGAATTACAGCAAATGCTATGTGATAGTAAATATCTAGAATAAAGAATGACGTCAGTCTTTTATGATTAATAACAACGGAGGAGAGTTTTTCCGTCACAATATTTATTTATACAATGTGACATTATTTTCTGTCATTCTATTTGGAAATCTAGACATAAAGAAGGAGACGTTGATGTTAATGACAATTATACCGATAAGCGTGCAGCTTTATTACGAATATCGTTTTATACAAAATATAGCTACAAAATAATTATGTGCATGTTATGCACTGTCAGATTCCCCGCCCGAACTTCTCATCACATCTCATCAGCCTTATTAGCCTTATTTGCACGTGAAGCTCAAGAAATTCCACATACATAATTTTAAAAAAAGTGGGAAATGAGTAGCCTAAGTAGAAAAAAGGTCCACTCAATGGGTAAAACACATTTTAAGTCTCATAATACTGTACTGAACGATTTTAGAAAGAGGCCAGAAAATGACCCTACTCCCTCCACATATGTACAAAGCTCAAATTGTTTCTAATAAATTCAGAATAATTAAAAAAGCAAAAGACGCAACGCAACCATTAGATCTAACCATATACCAATTTTCGTAAAACTATTTAACGGTTTTTGAGATATGGCCCCGAAATGAAAGCATTTCGCGATCGGAACCACGGACGGAGCCGAAAACATTTTGTCTCCTGCAAAGCTATGTTATAACATGATATGAAATATTCTATATTTTGCAGGCTTGTTTTGTTCAAGAACTTGAGTTTAAGAACTATCTTCCCGGTATTCCTCCAACCTACTTTCATGGAGGCTGTATTGACAAATCGGTGAGTTCAAACCCTTAAGAGATTACATATTAGAAGACCATGGTCTCAAAACAATTCTACTGCCCTCTACGCGAAATATACGAAAACTCGAGCTACAACAATCGTTGCTAGGCAAATGTGATATGTGCACTAGTGCTCATATTAAAAATATGTCACTATTTGTTGTCAATCACATGGGTAATACTAGAAATTATTACACAGTAACTTGAACCCTAGAAGGTACCATATATTTCAATACCAACCATAACAACTCTACAGACTTTGTATAAAAAATAGTATTAAATTTACTTGAACCCTTGAACGTGCCACAAATCACAATACAGATAATTATGCAGCCCTCGTGCAATAAATAGAATTAAATAACAACACTTGATTACTGCAACGTAAAGTGTAATGGTTATTTAAGACGATCAAATTATATTTGTATTTGGAGGAACAAGATTGTTAAAGTCACCATCGTAAATAAAAAAAATAAGATATATTAAAGGGTACGAAACGTATATTTATGAAACTTTCCATTATGAAAATTTAAATTGATATTGTGGACAATTATTTGCATTTTTGTAAGTTGATAAATGTAACGTTAGAATGATTAAAAGCAGTGCAGAAACAAATGTATTTACCTTTTTGAAAAGCATTTGTTATGTTCATAAAAAGAGTAAAAAGCCTATTGGAATACTAAACGAAATGCTTTCCTTCAAGTTTGTGTTTGTTCAAGCATGCACTAACACTTTCAATGAATCACGAGTCAGTGTATAAACCTGCAATGTTGTAGACCTGTACTACAGTGGGGAGTCAGAGTGTTGAGAACGAACACAGTTTGGCGAACCTGCTGAAAGGAGAGTGTTGTTATACCACCAACTGTAACAAGGCTCTCAAGGCTACTTATGAAGGTGAGGCCAGTTAGTTAGGTACAAATCGCAAATATATACACGCGATGATCAACATAGAGAATATCCGTCGTTGGTTGATGTTAATGTTACTATAATCAACAGTCTTGATAGATTTGGTATCTGAAGTAACACAACAGAAGGTCAATGTAGAAATATTTACAGCTGTGATTTTATGATTAAAAAAAATCAATATCATTATGAAATATTGACACTTCAATCACTTTAAAATACAGCAACAAACCACCCACTTCCGGTCTACTCGAAAAACTAAAATGTCTTGAAATTATGCGAATTCATCAAAAGGAAAAATTATTTGAGGATATCCTCGTAATTTAAAAATCGAAAGATATTAGCCCTAGTTTTGACTATGTATTTTTCCAAAACGCAAGTTCAGATTCGAACAAATAACATTTTTAAAACCCCTTTGTTTATTTGCCTTTCGAAAAGATGGCATTTCTTCCTGTGCTATGAAAGGTGTTGGCGACAGAAATTCCTATTTTAGTAGGAATGGTTTTATGATGTTAGTTCGTCAAATAGTATTAGTTATTACGCTGAATTGAAAACATTTATTGAGTGTGAACTGTATCCATCTTTTTTAACTTCATTACACCTACGTAGGAGTCTACATTGTAATTTGATGGTTTAATGGTCGCCATCAAGGTACAGGGTACAATGAATACACTGTCGGACTAAAGAAAGTAATCTAAAGATTGCAAAGGTCTAAATGAACCAACAAGACCCCAACATTAACTAAGATAAGTTCATGTTATGATATCTTCAGTTTAGCCGGAAATTCAAAGTCAGTAGAGGTACCATTCGTGATTACTGTCAACATCACTATTATCTACTCTTCAGAACAACAGTTTAATAATGGATCATTTTTATTTGCTCGGTAGTGTATTCCTTTGAAATTGAGATGTTCGGTTAATAAGAGAGTTGGAGCGTAGATTCACGCATGATTCAAACTATATTCGGACATCATGATAGCATATCCTCAAATGTGGTTATCACTCAGATTTCCTTTTGTGTTAATTTGTTCCCCTGTGCAGACATCTATATGTTGGGTCGACACCGTGTGCGAACTGCTTGTGGATAGATTTATAGCGTAGGGCTTTTATCATGTAATGTATGTTGTTTGACCTTCTAGTTGCACCCGTTCAGGAGTGTATGCAGTGTCATAACGATGGTTCAGTGGGCTGGCAGTGTGATCGAACCCAGACCTGCGGTGTTGACCAGGTATTGTCAATTGAAAGACAATGTATTTTAAATAAATGGAGAAGTAATAATTCAAATATATAACGTAAAGTTTAGCCATGCCATTCCTTTTTCTTGCAAAGTTCAAAATAAATGTTACAGTAACTGGTGTCAGAGGAAACGAACATCTTATGTGTCATTTTGAGTACACGTACATTATATCTTTGATCTTTGACTTTTGCTTTAAGTGGTTGATTAAAGGGGCAGTAGCACGTTTTAAGGGGAATACAAGGTGATGTCAGGAAAATGAAAATTAATGGTTCCAATTGAAAAACAAGGTATATTAGATAAATGGAGAAGTAATAATTCAAATATATAACGTAAAGTTTAGCCATGCGATTCCTTTTTCTTACACAAAGTGAATTAAAGGTGCTCACATAAAATGGCTGCCAATGGATTTTATGTGAATCTTTATACTTTGTCCTCTGACTATGGATTATTGGCCTGTGTTATGAGATTTTTGACACTGTCAAAATAATACATTTAGCATTAACGTACAATTATTATCAGTGAAATTTTAAGAATATAAAATTATAAAAAAACGTGCTACTGCCCCTTTAAACAGACTATAGCGTTAAGAAATGTTAGAAACGAAGTTAAGCACACTTAGAGAGACAGAATGGACGTTTATCTGTAATGAGCCGATAAAATAAAAAATTAATTTGATTTACAAGTATTATTTTGAAAATTTGATTTACACAAAAATGAATGTGAATTACAGCAAATGCTATGTGATAGTAAATATCTAGAATAAAGAATGACGTCAGTCTTTTATGATTAATAACAACGGAGGAGAGTTTTTCCGTCACAATATTTATTTATACAATGTGACATTATTTTCTGTCATTCTATTTGGAAATCTAGACATAAAGAAGGAGACGTTGATGTTAATGACAATTATACCGATAAGCGTGCAGCTTTATTACGAATATCGTTTTATACAAAATATAGCTACAAAATAATTATGTGCATGTTATGCACTGTCAGATTCCCTGCCCGAACTTCTCATCACATCTCATCAGCCTTATTAGCCTTATTTGCACGTGAAGCTCAAGAAATTCCACATACATAATTTTAAAAAAAGTGGGAAATGAGTAGCCTAAGTAGAAAAAAGGTCCACTCAATGGGTAAAACACATTTTAAGTCTCATAATACTGTACTGAACGATTTTAGAAAGAGGCCAGAAAATGACCCTACTCCCTCCACATATGTACAAAGCTCAAATTGTTTCTAATAAATTCAGAATAATTAAAAAAGCAAAAGACGCAACGCAACCATTAGATCTAACCATATACCAATTTTCGTAAAACTATTTAACGGTTTTTGAGATATGGCCCCGAAATGAAAGCATTTCGCGATCGGAACCACGGACGGAGCCGAAAACATTTTGTCTCCCGCAAAGCTATGTTATTACATGATATGAAATATTCTATATTTTGCAGGCTTGTTTTGTTCAAGAACTTGAGTTTAAGAACTATCTTCCCGGTATTCCTCCAACCTACTTTCATGGAGGCTGTATTGACAAGTCGGTGAGTTCAAACCCTTAAGAGATTACATATTAGAAGACCATGGTCTCAAAACAATTCTACTGCCCTCTACGCGAAATATACGAAAACTCGAGCTACAACAATCGTTGCTAGGCAAATGTGATATGTGCACTAGTGCTCATATTAAAAATATGTCACTATTTGTTGTCAATCACATGGGTAATACTAGAAATTATTACACAGTAACTTGAACCCTAGAAGGTACCATATATTTCAATACCAACCATAACAACTCTACAGACTTTGTATACAAAATAGTATTAAATTTACTTGAACCCTTGAACGTGCCACAAATCACAATACAGATAATTATGCAGCCCTCGTGCAATAAATAGAATTAAATAACAACACTTGATTACTGCAACGTAAAGTGTAATGGTTATTTAAGACGATCAAATTATATTTGTATTTGGAGGAACAAGAGGGTTAAAGTCACCATCGTAAATAAAAAAAATAAGATATATTAAAGGGTACGAAACGTATATTTATGAAACTTTCCATTATGAAAATTTAAATTGATATTGTGGACAATTATTTGCATTTTTGTAAGTTGATAAATGTAACGTTAGAATGATTAAAAGCAGTGCAGAAACAAATGTATTTACCTTTTTGAAAAGCATTTGTTATTTTCATAAAAAGAGTAAAAAGCCTATTGGAATACTAAACGAAATGCTTTCCTTCAAGTTTGTGTTTGTTCAAGCATGCAATAACACTTTCAATGAATCACGAGTCAGTGTATAAACCTGCAATGTTGTAGACCTGTACTATAGTGGGGAGTCAGAGTGTTGAGAACGAACACAGTTTGGCGAACCTACTGAAAGGAGAGTGTTGTTATACCACCAACTGTAACAAGGCTCTCAAGGCTACTTATGAAGGTGAGGCCAGTTGGTTAGGTACAAATCGCAAATATATACACGCGATGATCAACATAGAGAATATCCGTCGTTGGTTGATGTTAATGTTACTATAATCAACAGTCTTGATAGATTTGGTATCTGAAGTAACACAACAGAAATAAATATTTACAGCTGTGATTTTATGATAAAAAAAATCAATATCATTATGAAATATTGACACTTCAATCACTTTAAAATACAGCAACAAACCACCCACTTCCGGTCTACTCGAAAAACTAAAATGTCTTGAAATTATGCGAATTCATCAAAAGGAAAAATTATTTGAGGATATCCTCGTAATTTAAAAATCGAAAGATATTAGCCCTAGTTTTGACTATGTATTTTTTCAAAACGCAAGTTCAGATTCGAACAAATAACATTTTTAAAACCCCTTTGTTTATTTGCCTTTCGAAAAGATGGCATTTCTTCCTGTGCTATGAAAGGTGTTGGCGACAGAAATTCCTATTTCAGTAGGAATGGTTTTATGATGTTAGTTCGTCAAATAGTATTAGTTATTACGCTGAATTGAAAACATTTATTGAGTGTGAACTGTATCCATCTTTTTTAACTTCATTACACCTACGTAGGATTGTTACTTTGTACAAATGTAATGGTCATGATTTGAAAATAAAAGCAGCACGATTTTCAAGCGGATAATGAAATCACCATCTGTAACCTCGGGGAGGATGAATATCATGTGTTATCAGAGTGCAACCAGTGCTCATGTTTAAGATATAATTATTAACCGCTCTTAACACCAAACTAAAAAAGTGTATTTCCCTTTGAACAACACACAATGTCCAGCTGTTGTATAAACAATTGCTGCTTTTATACCATGTAAATCGTAACCAATCAAATTGAAAACACTTGTAAACCTCTGTTGTTATTGAGATATCATTTAAATTCTCCTGTTAAATGGTAGCGCTGTTTCTAATGAGTTAAATCCATTTACATTGAACTATTGGTCTCCTGGCCATATTTATATGTACCTGCCTGCCTGTCAATTTTATTTTTGCCGGGTTGTTTAGTCCGTGGTGCGTAAACCCCAACAGGGTACATGCATCCCAAAAACACCATCCTTAGTCATACCTCATTATCTTATTACCTCTTTCAGATAGTTTCATACACCAAAATCAATCAAGCCACCCTGTTTCAATAACACCTCTAGTCATAACTCATTTTCGCAATCTGAACTCAGTGCATTAAGGGGGTAAGATCTGTTTCGGAAACCAAAAACTATTCAATATAATTTTACAAAATTCGGTATAAGGTTAGATCTGGTGGTGATGTGGTGCCTTTTACTAATTTGGTTATTCAGAATTACTTTTTGATGGTTTCCATGGCAACAATTTTAACCTTATGCATTTTGGGAGATGGTCAATTTCCAAGCTACAGCTCAAAAACTGTTAAATATTGTTGTGCTTAACTTGGTATGTAGTAAGATCTAGTAGAGGAGTGGTGCCTTTTGCTACTTTGGTTATTCTGATTTTTTAAAAACAAATTGAACTTAGTACATATTGGGGGTAGGGTCATTTTCTGATTCAAAGTTGGGACGGGGGACATGACAGTGCATAACACGCACATATTTGTAATTATTTATAAACTTTCCTTATCTTCAGCTGCTCCTGTCACACAATGCCTCAAGTGTCACGACGATGGTATGGTGGGCTGGATGTGTGACCAAGTGGACACCTGCACAGTCGGTCAGGTAGCTATCGCTCATTAAAGTTGATTTTAATCACATTATACAATGGGTAAAATTCTTCTTTTTTTTTTTTGTAGTCAGTCAAATTTTCTTTTCACTACTTAGATTAAATGTCTGTGTTATTTGTAAGGACTTAGTATTTGAAACCGCTACATTTGACGTTGAGTGATTATTTCATGTAATACATGTCCGCGCTGCTCCCACTTTACCCTGATACATAACAAGACAAATGCTTTTTAGGGTTGACATTTGATATTCATGACAACACGTGAAAGGTTATTTTGTTCTGCTCCTTCGATGTCGTGACGTAATTCGAGGACCCTGTAGGCAAATATCACCAACATCCTTTCTTACTGGTACTGCTGCTATTGCTGACAGATGGTTCTGTTAACTCGACAATTTGCGTTTGTATGAACTATAACACAAAGATAATTAAATGAGAGTTTTCCATTCCATGTTGTTCAAAATTAAAGCTGTTATTATAATATTTACGGACTTACTCATGACCTATTGTTCATTGTACAAAGTCTAATGACGCTAGATCTATGCGTCCATTGTAAGAACTGTATTCCTACGCACAACTACGAGAATTGAGAGTACACATAATTTTTATTTTATATTATTAATTTCAAGAGTGTAATAAATAAAATACTAAACTCCGCTCGCTTTCGCTCGTTAAATACGAATACCATCCACTCGTTTCATAAATATGTTATTAAACTGAACGTCTTTTAGTATTCTCTATTAATTACGTCAAAAAAGGCCAATTTCATGTTGAGCGGCCGCTTGGAAGAGCCCGTCACTGCGGTAACAGTGTGACGTCATATGAGAATTCATGACGTCAGACCATTTTTACACGACGTCAAACTCTTGAACTTGACGTCACTAAGGGGTGATAAAGTTTAACACCACTCAGTATAGTGACGATAAAGGTTATCGCCACTGTAGCCAGGGTGTATAGGGTTTATTTCACTAATAGAACAGAGTATCTCACCCGCAATCATAAAATAAAAATAGATTAACGATTGCCTTAAACAGCGCTATGCACAGAACACTGACAAATCCGTATGGTATATTCCATACGTGGCATAAATACCAATCTCCATAAACGGTATGGACAAAAATTTAACATATACATAGATTGCCATACACGGCATAATCTATAAACGGTATAAATAATTACGTGTATCATATCGTATAAGCCATACACGGCTCCAGCCATAACGGCTAAACTCATCCATAAACGGATATATAGCTCCAACCATATGCGGCGTCAAGCTCTGCTGGATTAGATGTCAGCAAATCATATGAAGCAAATGTAAAACAGAGTTAGATGCATGAAACAACATTCACTATATACACACATTAAAAAGATATGTAACTGGTGCAGCACTACAGCTGAGAGAATCGATCCACTTAACCTCTCACCCTTATATACCCCGCTAGGACCACTAGCGCCCCTACAACTATCTGCCCTTTGATATTTGCTCACAGGTAAGGAGAAATTAATTTCTTCTAATTCATTCCTCAAACGAGGACAACATATTTTCTCCTACACCCCTGTTCACATGCATACAAACAACACAACAACATTTAACCTTGGACTGACTGTTTTTGCATAGGCTTGCCTAAAGGTTCAAAGAAAGTTTCGTTTTAAAGCCCCAGTGAAAGTGATACTTTAAGACGACTGTTCAAACTATCCTTGACGAATCCATCCTTTGCATTCTCACTCTTCCATCTTCCATGGATTTGAACATACTGTCAGGAACACCGGTACCGTTGTTTGCTGCTGCTGAAGCTCCCCCACTGCGGAGACTGTGCAATCAATACAGTTTTATGTCACTGACAAAAGACTTAAAAGTCTCTATAAATAACTGTCTCAACCTGGTGTAAGACATTGGTGAATCGTCTCTTCTCAATCTGTAGCCAACCTTTGGTTTGGACACATTTCTGAATATGAACTCATCCGCATCATGTGGAATATCATATTGTTCTAAATGTTTCAATCAACAGGAAACTGGACACAATTTGGAACTCGTTTTGCCTATGACCAACCAAGAACCGTCTCTATACACGTATATCTTGGACGTTTCGATGAAACGCATCATGTGGGTATCATAGAAAACAGTATAACATCTAGCAATATTCAAAAGCTCTGCTGACCTTAAGAATCCGGGATAGGCAGGCAAACACATCGTTACGATTCTCAAGGAGGTTTGAAACATTTTAGCATCATAAACTTTCTCTAACAGCTCAATAGTGACTTGCTCATTTCTGCAAAGTGATTTTGCTAACTTGCGTTTAGCAGCTTCAAATACATTTGTTACAAGGGAACTATCTGTTGGGCTAACAAACTTAATACTTGCATGTGCGTGCCTGATGCTTTAAAATGCTGTCTGCACAGCAGAAACAGAATCCTTTGAATTACTGATAACAGATACAAAGAACAGTGCAATGGCGATATCCGTAACTTAGTGCTCATAGAACATGAAACTGCCTACCGGTTTCATGCTTCAAATCCATAGCGGTACTTCCTTGAAGTAGAGTCGGCCCTACAGTGAGACAACAACCCCGGCAAACCGGCCGCTAACTCACGAACACCGTCAGGCATCTCCTAAAGCCCATCTCCATATGTACTTTTAAACACATCTGTGAACAGAAGGAAATAATTAGCATGTACTGGAATCAACACGCAATGCTAACATATTGAAATGTATATCTTTCTCTCCAAACAATCCACCACCTAATCTAGAAGCCACATAACATTCTTTGGAGCTAGATAAATACATTCATTACTTAACCACCTAGGAAAATGAAACAAAGTATGGATTTATATTTGAAGTTAGGCATGTCAAAAGCAAAAGAAGAGGAACAATGTAATACTTTGTTGTATATCATAGGACAAGACCGTAGAAGCATTCATGATACACTTACGTTTGAGGAGTCAGAAGTCAACAAGATAGATGTATTATTCACCGAATTTCATGAATATTGTACTCCAGAACAAAACGTGACAATGTAAAGGCATAAATTCAATACAAGATTTCAAAATAAAGATGAAACTATTGATGAATATGTAACTGAACTCAGGAAAATTGCTAACGGTTGCAAGTTTGGATCACTTTAAGATGAACTTATCAGAGATAGGATAGTCTGTGGTACAAATTCAGAACGTGTGAAGGAAGGGTTGTTAAGAGTTGATAATCTTACACTAGCACAAGCTATCTCAATTTGTAAGGCTGATGAGGAATCTTTAAAACAGAGGAAACAGTTTGATCAAGACAGCAGTGTTTCTTTTGTCAAGAAAAAACATTCCAAAAACAGTGGAGCCAGACCAAAATAATTTGAAAAAAGTAACTCTCAGAATTCAGTAAAACAGAAAGTGACATTCAAATGTAGAAATTGTGGTAGGAGGCACATGGTAAACGGTGCCCAGCTTATGGAAAGACTTGTATCAAGTGTAAAAAACTTCAACAATTTTAACACTTTTGTAGAAGTAAACTGGTTCATAAAATGTAAAGAGTCTGTAAATAACCAGAAGCATCAGGAAGTTTTCTCGGTTCAGTAGAATTTGAAGCAAATGAAGATTTTTTGTTCATATCAACTGTTACTGAAACTGAAGTAGGTGAAAACGACGTTTTCATAAATTTGCCAGTTCAAGGTACAAAATTGAAGTTCAAAGTTGACACTGGTTCACAAGCTAACATCATACCAGTAAGAAACTTCAGGCAAATCAAAGATTACCAACAAATTCCCCTCCGAAAGTCTTCTGTTAAACTCAAGGGTTACAGTGGCGAAATCATACCAGATTTTGGCAAGTGCAAGCTTTTATGCAGAGACAGCGAACTAGAAGTTCACATTGTTGACACTGAACAAATACCTTTATTGAGCTGTAAATCTTCACTTGAACTCAATGTTATCAAAGTAATGTCAGTCGTGGCATTAGAAATTGTAGATGAATTCTCAGACATTTTCACAGGATTTGGTTGCCTTGATGAACCTTATCACATAGAGATAGATCCATCAGTTACACCTGTTATACATCCACTCAGGGAGAAACTCAAGGATTCTTTAGAGAACATGGTTCAACAGGGTGTGATAAGAAAAGTTGATTATTCAACAGATTGGATTAGTTCCTATGTGATAGCTGAAAAACAAGGCTCTGTTAAAATTGTCTTGATCCAAAAGATCTAAATAAAGAAATCAAGCGTCAACACTTTCAGATACCAACTATAGAGGAAATAACAACCAAACGCCTAGGTGCTAATCTTATGAGACACATGAGACACCAGCACTGTTATTCAGAAGTTGCTGAATACTACACAATAACTTCAGCGCCTTTCCCTCAGGCACTGAAACTGTCATACTAGTTGTGTGTATGTAGAAACCCAGCCACTCTAAACTCTGCGATGGATACCATAAGGACTTCTCAACTTTTGGTATGACACCAGAATGAATCAAATCACTTTTGACACTCTGCCCTACATTCGCAGCATCAGTAGCAGAGGAAGACTACATAATACAATCATCAAGAAAGGTAACGATCTTTTTGCTTTCAAAACGCCATAACCGACGTGTGACTTTCGTAAAAACGTAAGGAGCAGAAGTTAGACCAAATTGTAGTACTTATAGTAGTGTGGCTTGCCACACGAATCTGACAATGGAAACCACAAAAAATCAGTATGTGGTCCAATATATCAATGTGGTGATACGTCGAATGGATATCAAACTTGATAAGCCAATCATTGGTACTGATGTATTCAAGAGCACACTTCCAATCTTCATATTTCACCGATTGTCTGTACACGTATCTGTTAACTATAGTTAAAATAAATCATGTAGAGAATAGAGGTGGAGAATATTTTCAGAAGCCCTTAATACATGATGAAATGAACATTTTCTTCATTGTACGATTTAGTAATTCCCGTCATCCTTGTGAAGCTATATTTTAATCATTAACTGTGACTTCTTTCAAAAACTATTCTCAAGCCACAACACTATAAATAAACAATGTTGTATTTTTGTGTGGCAATTCTTAATTTTTATTTTTGAGAGATTGTTCCATAATTCGGATAACAATATGCAATGAAGAGACAAAGTTGCAAACTAATTGTAGTTCCTTCAAAAGACCATTTAATACTCTATTCAATACAACAGCGATAAAGAACACACAAAGACATGTGTGCCTAACATGCCACCTTCAAACGCATTCTTTTCATAAACAGCCTTTAAATAAAGTTAAAGAAATGAATTGCAGCGGCGATTAAGTATGGAAATGTTAAAAGTATGTAAATACAGTCAACGTTGATTGGTCGTTACAGAGACAGGAAAATTTAATTAATTTAGGTCAACCGTGAATAACTAAATATGTAATGGGAGTATTCTGCCATATCGAATATCTTATTTACGTCAAGATTGCACTATTTTCGGTAGTAACATTTTCAAATTCTAAATTTGTATGTTTAATTCCTCGAGAGGAAAGTAATCACCTGTCATTTGGGCGCATCATCCATGTTTGTAGAGAAATGTAGCCTACGTCCTCTCCATCCATTGCACACAGGGACAATGTCGCCTTCTCCGAAAGCCCATGTCGTTTTCATCATGGAGTGCACGTGCAAAGCATGACCCACACGCTGTTGATGCTACCGTAGTTTTCTACTCAAATGCTGCTCAATAGATAGGTTTTTAAGACACGAAGAATAAGTTAACTATAGAGCATATTTTAGATATTATTTGGTATTTTCTATAAGCGTAATGAGGAACATTGTTTGGCATAGAGAACATAGTTTTTACAATGTACGTATGGTATTTTAAAAGATAGGATTTTTATATAATTATATGTCGTTGTGTTGGTCGTGGTATAAGTAAGTTATACTCCGCGGCTCCGCGGCTCGTCGTATAACCAACCATGTCATGGACTAGACGACCAATACTCGTCATACAACTATTAAAAAGATCTAGAATTAAACCGTTCTTGCCAGACGACCGAATTGATACCGACAGTGGGTTAACAACACTAGGTGGATGTGCACATTCGACTACTAGCCCTTTCTTCACTAACTCGCTAACAGCGTTCCTCACAAAGTCTACTTGTGACAGTGCCGACTTGTTGTTGCGTAACTCCATTCTAGGAGGCACTGAAACAAAAGGAATTTTGTAATCGTTTGCGATCAGATCAATGACAAATTTAGACGCTCCAATATCACGCCAAAAAGTTACAGATGAGGCTAATCTAACCTTGACAATTATTTCGGCCATCCCCTGCTCAAATTCTAATAAAAATCATTAGTGAAACATAATTCATCTGAATTACAATTCTCAAAACACTTAACTGACAGATACGATTTCCCACCCACCTTCGGATGAATATGCTATTTTGATGAGATTATTTCTGTGAGACAACTTCCCAATTGCCTCTGTCACCAACGCCTCTTAGAAATCCGCTTCAGTGTCTGCATTCTCGGATATTCGTAGGCAATCAAAGACTTCAGAGTTGAAATTAAACTGTATGTTATTTCCCTCCTTCCTCCAAGAAAAACTCACTATCTGCTTTTAACCTCTTAATATCTTTAAAAGTCTGAGTAAATCGTTTCTCAACTTTTCTCATAGAAGTTCATAGAAGTTTGTAAATCTATGTGGTTTTCCTCGAGCTTATTCACAATGGCGTCAAATTCTGTCTGGGTCCATGATTGCACGAAAAAATTATGTAACTGGTACTGTGCTACAGCCGAGAGAATCGATCCAATTAACCTCTCAACCCTATATACCCCGCTATAGGATCACTAGCGCCCTTACAATTATCTGCCCTTTGATACTTACTCACATGTAGGAGAAATTAATTTTCCTCTAATTCATTCCTCAAACGAGGAAAACATCATTTCCAAAATACATAAGGAGCATTTGTTTCAATTAAACATTTTCAATTAAACATTTGTTACAGTAAATTGGTAGAGGTTTTCCATTTACAGAGATGAAGGAAATTACATTCCTAATACCTACCTTCAACTTATAACATAATCTTCTTCCATTCTTCATTAAACCAATGCTTGTGTATCTCTCAAAACTATGTACATCAATATCATATATAAAATCGACATCATAATATTGTATACATTCTATCATCATAATCTCTTCTTGTCCAATGTACATCACCACCTGGCTTCGTATTCACTACCTCATCATGCCTTGTACATCAACCCCTTTTGTTGTATCAACATTAATTATCCATGGTATAAACATTATCTTTGTATGACCGTCATCTTATCACTACTTAATCATGCTCTGTACATCAACCTCGTTTAAAATTGTTTGACGCTTTATTTGGGGGGTAAATCAGAGGACAAAGAATATAGATTCAAATAAAATCCATTGGCGGCCATTTTGTGTGAACACCTTTAGTTCATTTTGCGTAAGAAAAGGGAATCGCATGGCTAAACTTTACGTTATATATTCCAATTATTACTGCTTCATCTGGGTTGAATACATTGTCTTTCAATTGGAACCATTTTTGTCATTTTCGTGACATCACCTTATTTTCCCCCTAAAAACGTGCTACTGCCCCTTTAAGTTTGTTCACTTACCTGTGTATTCTAATGCAAATATCATGATATTTGGAATGTCTTTTGGGCATCCTAGCATTGCGAAAACAAAACAGATAATGTTGAAATTTCATTACATAATTTAAGATTCAGCTTGCGGCAACATATGCGTAAGTCATACCTAACAGATGAACAAAAACACATTTTTTATTTTCCTTTACAAAATCCTTAATAAATCAACAATTTTAGATCATAGTCGCATTTGTTACTTTACACGAAGGCAATGTTATTGTCCTGATTTTTTCTAACAAAGTTTATATGGATTAATTTAATCGAAATTTAAGAAAAGATATTTGCAGTAAGATACACAAGCAAATGAACAAATTTAAGGTATGCAGCTGTACAGTAGAGGTCATTTAGCGTTTTTAATGGATTAGATGAATGTTTGCACTTTGAATAATTATCTGTGCCTTCAGTTAAAAAAGGGACAATCAATTGTCGAGTGTGGGTTTGTGTTGGACAAGGAATAAGTCCAATGTTTATTTCTTTCTTACAGGTTTGTTACATACAACAATTCTCAACTCAGTCAGGACACATCAACCATGCTGGCTGCATTGACCAAAAGGTAAGTAATTTTTTCCTAAGCCTAACACATATAGTGGAGAGTAAACCGTAAACACCATTATTAGGATTGATTGGCTTTCAGATTAAAAGGTATACTATACTATAATTTTTTTACAAAGTTGGTGAACATTAACAAAAAAAAATGTTGTTCAATTGATTGCAGAGATGCCAGTCAGTTGCAACATACAGTATTTATCATGATCGCGTCCACGAGGACCTGAGGGCGGGGAGATGCTGCGATACAACCAAGTGCAACACTCAACAAAGCTTAAGTAGGCCTTCCAAATCTATTTACGTTTTATGGTTCTCCTTATCAATTGTGTTAGGTTGCATATCTCTTGCATTTGCGAAACTTTCAGTTGAGTTCTACTTTAGACCACATGTCACTTGTGATTTCTTTTTGTAAAAATCTATCAAAGCAGTTTTCATATATATAGACCTCCATCCTCAAGAACTAATAACCAGCCAAATTCTGTTTTTTTTTTCGGATTTTGTTCATCCTTTTGTTCGACTCTTGATGTTAAACACGAATTATAATTAATCCTTGAAGATTTAGATAAACATGTACAACTAAAACAAAAAGACGTGTTCGTGGATATTTGGAATTTGAATAATTTGGAAATCCATCGCCAAATATACAATGTTGCTCAAAATAAAGCCAACAAATGTATCCGTAGAGTACGATCTGATTTCTTCAATACAGAGATATCAGCCAATGTTCATTTGAAACGCCTGTTCACCACACGCAATGAACAACTTAATGAAAACAGTAAAGGTAATTAAACAGAGAAAAACGTATTGTTCTTTTTACACATACAGTGGATGGTTTGGTTTAAACATATTTTTATTTCCAAAAAAAGAAAACGGGATTGGCAAACAAGCAAATGATGCTTATATTAATGCCGCTCCCTAACAAAATACAGTTAAATCAAAGTGACGTACACATGGGCAGATCAGTATACACAAAAAAATTAACAGAGACAATAATGAAGCACTGATTTTGAAACTATAGCAATCTAAGGCTCAGGCTCATATTTTAATAAGATGGTATAACAATAAGGATAGTCCAGGAAGGCAAGATCTCAAATTAAATATTTAATCATGTTATGTGAAATCTTAAAATCTCTTTGATATAACGATATAATGATGTACTGACTTCAGTAGTTCTTCCTTTACATGAGCCTGGATGTCCATAGAAAATTGAAGACAAGTTAAACCCTTTTTTGAAGAAATATGCATCGGCTCTTATGTCACTGAAAGTCGGACAGGTAAAAAAGAAATGAAGAGCATCTTCAGTGTGATACCCGCAATTACATTCAGGGCTATTAGAAATAAATCTATTAAACTTATCTCGGTTCAGATCGCTACACCCAAGCCGAAGACGTGAGTGAATAATTTGGCAAAATCTAGACCCATCGAAGATGTCGAAATAAAAAACTGTGTTGGTTTGTTCTTTAAGTTTCTTCTTGAATTCCCCTATAGTATTAGCATTTACTATATCTTGCATTTGATAGTTTGAAGATGAGAAGTATTTCTCAGTTCGTAACCAGTTAGAGAAGATACGTTTGGTGGGACTAAACTTGACAAGTAATCCGGAACTAATCTGTTGACCATTTTATAAAAAAGATATAATTTCTGAAGGCGGCGTCGACTCTCTAATGAGGAAATATTTGTTTCAGAGTATAGTGTCTCGTGACTTGTTCCGTGCACAGCCCCGCAAATAGTTCTGATTGCATCTATGTTTAGTTTTTCTAGAAGAAGTGATTGTTGTTTCGTGCAATTATCCCATTTTCAAACATGACAGGAGTAGTCGAATATTGGTAAGATAAATGATTTATACATTGTTTGCAAAGTTTTTCTGTTGAGACGGTATTAAAAGCTCCTTAAGCAGTTTATCATTGTACTAACTTTTTGGATGATGTTATCAATTTGGCCATGCCACATACAGTCCTTTTAAAGAGTTAGTCCTAAATGTTTATGCGATGAAACATCATCTATGTTAGTGTTAGCCATAGAAAGAACTGGATTTATATTCTGAGTAAGCTTACGAGTAAATTGAGTTGAAACTGTCTTGTTGGGATTAAAATCAACTTGCCATAAGTTAGCCCAGTCAGATATTACTGCTAAATCATTGTTCAGACAATGAGCGGTTACAGTTTGGTCGTTTATAACTACGTAAAGTGACGTGTCATCAGCAAATAGTCGAATGTTACTGTTAATAGCATCTACAATATCGTTTATATAAACTAAGAACAGAAGTGGTCCAATTACGGAACCCTGCGGGACGCCGGCTTTAACTGGTTGTAATTCCGAACTGTACCCATTGATTACAACGCGTTGTCTTCTTTTATCGAGATAGCTTTCAAACCATAAAATTTCTTTAATCGAGATAGCTTTCAAACCATAAAATAAGTTTTCCGCCGATACCATCCGATTTCAACTTTTGGGTTATTCCCCTGTGCCATACTTTATCGAAAGCTTTGCTTATATCACAGAAAACTGCTCTTATTTCCTTCCCTTTATCTAGTTCTTCAGCACTGAAATCATAGAGATATGTCAATTGGTTTGAGGGAGAGTCTCCTGGAATAAATCCGGATTGAAGATTTGTTAGTTAGTTGTTATCTCTACGATAGTTGAAAACATATTTGAAGACACACTTTTCAAAAACCTTACCTAAACAACTAGTTAGCGCTACTGGTCTATAGTTATTACATTCATTACATTCATTTATATCACCTTTCTTATGAATAGGTATTACGGAAGCCACTTTCCAGGGGTCGGGAAAGTAGACAAATTTAATGACGTATTAAAGATTTCAGTCAATGGCTTTGATACAACTTCTGCTGTGAGTTTTAATAGTCGATTAGCGATTCCATTGTGTCCGGTTGCTTTAGTAACATCAACAGAAAGTAAAATATCTTTAACTTCTTTGAAACTCAAAGTGATTGAGGATAAATTTTTATTTGTTTTCGTCCGTATTTCCGGTAATATTTGGCCAGGATTATCAGCCTGCATACAGAAGAAATCGTTCATAATTGTTACTATATCTGGTAGATTATCAACAACTAAATTTTCATGTTTGAAAGGCGGGAATATCGTGTTGTTTCTCGTGAATTTAAAGTAATTTTTTACAAGACGCCACCAAAGCTTACTATCATACGCATCGTTTATACATACAGTGTTTATATGCTCCTACCTCTTTACTCTTCCTCTGCGTGAGAACGACACACGAATATGTGTCGAAACGTCGCATACAATGAACAAAGAAGATGTCATACATATATTCCTCTGCCTTACTGTCATCCCAAAATACCCCTCAAAGAAGTTCTCCTTCAGTCTGTTATCTACGGTTGCACTGATTACCTTAATGCTACAACTGTAAGCTGTATGTTTTTTACGTGATGTTTTGTATATAGTTGTAAATTGTCTGCCGTGTATATATGAGGCCGTTTTGATGTATTTAAGAATTATTCCTGGATAATAAAGTCTTGTGACGATTGCAATGATATTGATAAAACAACCTTAATGCCTGCGAACCTCAAAGGTTTGGTCTTAACAGATCAAGGAATATGATTTGATAGCCGTGAATAAAGGTTAAACAGATGCTACAAGATTTTAGAATCAAAATTTGAAATCGATGTCACATAAAGTCAAATAAATATCAAATCATAACAAAGGCGGCTTTCTAAATAATGTTTTGGTTATCAATAGGTATGGACTTTTAAAAAATGTAATAATGAATTTAATAGTCTTATATTTCACTGTAAATCATTGGAAGCCGCGGCCGATTACTACTATAATGCGATTAAACAGAGGCCTGATACTATTTGATAACTGTACACTAGTACTACTACTGCCGGAGCCGAGACATGAAACAGTTTTAGAAAATTTGTTTGCTTTTTGAAATACTATCATGAACGAACAAATTGTATTGGATACATATCCGTTTAAAAAATTGTTATATGAAAATTCTGCCGAATTTTAAACTATATATTTGTTGTTTTCCCGCTTATAAGAAATGACAAAATGTGAACTGTGATTTCGAGGAACCGAAATGTTAATGTACAATATATAACAAGAAACACGCTGCATCGACTTTTATTGCCAGCTAATGTTACAGATATCAGCGCTTTGACAACGAAACCCACAGAGAAACCAACAACGAAACCAACAACCACCCATAAAAATGTAGCTTCATCCAACCCACTGGCACAAACAGGTGTGTTTATGATATCATCAAATATGGGTCGAAATATATTTAAACAAGCATTTTACTTTATTATTATTTAATCGAAAACAATCCTCATATTGTTGAATTGTAAATACAACATTTTAATCATTTTCGTAATTTTGATGTTAGAAAATAAGTATAAAGTGTTGATAAAAATGAAATCAAAATGTAAAAAACTGTAAGCCTTTAACTTAATGATTGTTTAAACGAAAACAATCTCCACTTTGTTGAATTATGAAAACAACATTTTAGACAGTTTCGTAATTGAAATGTTAGAATATGTGCACAAAATGCTGAAAAATAGGAATAAAATGTAAAAAACTTTTTTCTATGCTCGGTCCTATAGGTGTGACCAATTGCATGAAGTGTGTTCTAGAAAGTGATACCAGATACCACTGCAACCATCACGAAACATGCCAACAGGGACAGGTGCGTCTAATTCATCACACTCCTAAAATAACAACCTTGAATAAGGCTAGGCTTGTTAATTGGAATACAAAAAATGAACACCTTAGCAACGCAAAAAATTAAATTAATATATGTTGTTCAAAAGGCCACATGAATTTATATTGTAATAGTGACAAACTAGATTAGCGTTTGCGGGATACCGCAAAAGCAGAGCAGCCCCGGAACTTGGGGTTTCGCCTTACCCTGTTCCGCCTTTTACAGGCCTCACCAAATTGGGAATTTTCTCGTGACCTTGACCTTTGACACTCAAGGTCACACAATCAATGAACACATTTCATTGAGTAGAACATTATTGTAATGAAATAAAGTGTTAAAAATTAAATTAATCCATTTTCTCCATATATGTTGACCTTGCTGTGACCTTGACCTTCGACAGTTCGTACCCAAACCTTTTTGAAAATGTTGTACTTCTCAAGAGATAATATATACAAAATCTAAACTTCATAGCACAAAAACTTTTCAAGTTATTGTGTTTACAAGGTATTGCAATAACTCATATCTCATGACCTTGACCTTTGACCTTCAAGGTCACACAATAATTGAACACTTTTTATTGAGTATAACAATCATGTATTGATTAAAAGTCATCATAGGTAAAATTAACCATTTTCGCTAAACCATGCTTAAGTCATGACCTTGCTGTGACCTTGACCTTTGACGGATTGTAGCCGAAACCGTTTCAAATTTTTTTACTTTTCCAAGGATGATATATACCAAGTTAAAGCTTCATAGCACAAAAACTTTTCAAGTTATCGCGTTTACAAGGAATTTTGCGGTGATTTTATTACTCGTGACCTTGACCTTTGAACTTGAAAGTGAACATGTCATAATGATTCCCTGGAAGTATTAACATTTAGACATGTTCATGAGTTATGAAAAGCTAAATGGGATAAAGTTATACCCAAATTTAGTGCATTTTGTAATAACTCATATCTCATGACCTTGACCTTTGACCTTCAAGGTCACACAATCATTGAACACTTTTTATTGAGTATAACAATCATGTATTGATTAAAAGTGTTCATAGTTAAAATAAATCATTTTCGCTAAAACATGCTTACGTCATGACCTTGCTGTGACCTTGACCTTTGACGGATTGTAGCCAAAACCTTTTCAAAATTTTTTACTTTTCCAAGGATGATATATACCAAGTTAGAGCTTCATAGCACAAAAACTTTTCAAGTTATCGCGTTTACAAGGAATTCTTAGCGTGAATACATATCTCGTGACCTTGACCTTTGACCTTGAAAGTGAACGTGTCAAAATCGTTCCCCCAAGGTATGAGTAATAAGGTATGAATAAGAGTTCTGGAAAGCTTAGTGGAAAAAAGTTATAGCTAGAAGTACGAGTGCGGCGGCGGCGGCGGCGGCAGCGGCGATGGAAACTTCACAAAAACTGATAGCAGCTCCGTCCTTAGACGGGGCTGCTAATAAACATGAATTTCTTAGACATACTATTCATGTATGTGCGATATCCGTCGACGGATAATTCTTCAGGAATGAAAATGCAGACTTCTCACCGGGGCATGTTTTTCAGAATTTGACATAAATATGCGGCGACTTTGATAGTCGATGGGGCGATGAGTTTATAGAAGGCATTGACTCACTGCTATATTAACAGTAAACATTGTATTGATTGTGCCTAGTTTTGTAATTCATGTTAAAATTATTGGCGGTTTCAATTGTTACTTAGTATTTTGTTTCCGGTGCAGAGCTAAACAGTATAAGGCCTAATTCAATCAAACCTTGTATGTGTGTAAGTCATCATGTGTAGATGTGCCTTTTTGTCCCCCGGCGGGCAAAGCGAAAAGCGGGGAATGTAGTATACAGCTTAGTGCGTCCGTCCCTCTTCCTGTTAGAGCGATATCTCACAACTCTTCCGTCATAGGGTACATACGCAGACACTTATAAGTTTTGGTGACCTTGACCTAATGTTCAAGGTCACGACTTGACTTTGACCACAAGCTATGTTAGTGCGATATCTCTCAAACCCTTGCCCCATGTGTCTTCAAACTTGGTATAAGTCTTCATTGGGTGGGTATGCAGGCAACAATCTGTTTTTGAGACCTTGACCTAATTTCCAAGGTCATGACAGGACTTTGACCAGCGTGTAAAGCCTTCTTAGCGCGATATCTCACAATCCCTTGCGTCTATAGCCTTCAAACTTGTCATCAATCTTCATTAGGTGGATGCGCAGACACCAATCGGTCTTGGTGACCGTGAACTAATTTTAAAGTTAGAGTAGAGGTCTCACGAAACCATAAATAGAATTTACCTCATGCAAAACAGTTGTTTTTTTGATCAAATACAACAGCACTCAAACTAGTGTTCCAAGCTCGGTGAAGCTACATGAATCACTTTCCCTACCTAAAGTGTGTTAAAGTTGCCCACACAAGATCACCACCAGTAGTTTTTGCGGGATACGTGTATACATCATTTACGGGTCAAGTGTTGAGATGTGTGATCTCTCAATATCGTACAGTCGACAAAAACTAAGTCATCTTTAACCCTATTGTTGAAAACTAAATACAAGTGTAAAGCATCTTGGATGCTCAAACAGTCAGAATTCACTTGTTACAGGCACAATAACAACAAGTGAAGAAGCGAGCAAAGCTCACATACCCCCGCTCCCCACTTTGTTCAAAGAATTTCGAATAGTAAAACTGATTAATATTGGTTAAAGTATGATAGTTGAGTATACAGTAAGTCATTGTGTAAGTCTTCTTTCAACTGAAACCCAAATACCGAATTCATTAACAGGTTTTACAATTAAAAGGGTACATCTAGAGATAATGGTTGATCTTTGTTTCAAATTTGAGGTAGTTATCATGAATATTCTACGAGATGCACTGAGGACAAAATTATTTTTGTTGAGTCACTTTGTAAGTTATGTTTTCCAAAGAAACCACAGAGAAGAAAATCCATATATATCGTTTAACCCTCACAAGGTATATCCAGCAATCACGATTGACATATGTAGCAAATTTGGTGAAGCTGAGATGTATATGTCATGAAATATGTTCAGGACAAAGTATTTTATCATAGAATCACTGTTTTAGTCATGTTTCCAAAAATTAAAATAATTTGTTGGTCTAACCCTTAAAAGGCACAACTAGGGATCATGGTTGATAAGTGTATGAAGTTTGGTGAAGCTAGCATGAATAGTTTGGGAGATATGCTCCGGACAAAAGACTTGGTCGAAGAGTCACTGTTTTAGTCATGTTTCCATGGAAACATCAAAAAATAAAAATAATTTGTTGGTCTAACCCTTAAAAGGCACAACTAGGGATCATGGTTGATAAGTGTATGAAGTTTGGTGAAGCTTGCATGAATAGTTTGAGAGATATGCTCCGGACAAAGAACTTGGTCATAGAGTCACTGTTTTAGTCATGTTTCCATGGAAACCGCCAAAAATTAAAAGAATGTGATGGTCTAACCCTCAAAAGTTTTGGAGATATGCTCCGCACAAAGTTTTGGGAGGGACGGACAGACGGAAGGCCGGACAGACGGACGGACGAAAGAATGAACGCTATATACCCCTGCTTACGCTGTAAGGCGGGGGTATAATAATAGTTAACACCAAGATTTCGTTTTGCCACCTGCATGAACCATTATAAAATGTTCTGTGGTAGTGTCAGTTAACATTATTAAGTGTTATATTTTCTTTTGCACGGCAGTATTTGTTGACTTGATACGTTACATTATTTTTCAAATTGTTTTCCATTCTTTAGATATTAAACGTTCAACTTTATTTCCAGGTTTGTTTCTTACAAGAGTTCAAGTTCATCTTACAAACATTCTATCACGGCGGATGCGTTGAAGCCAGCGTAAGTATTTTATTCTAATAGTTCGGTCATCTTCTGTCCCCTACGATTAGTTTGACGCGAGCATTTAGGATATAAGATAAGATAAGATAAGATAAGATAAGATAAGATAAGATAAGATAAGATAAGATAAGATAAGATAAGATAGGATAGGACTTTTTTTATTCACAGAGTCATAAACGTAACAAATATACGGTTGCAGGAGGAATGGGATATTGCAAGATAGTTGAGTCATGGTTGGGTTGCTGGTATAGAAGGGTTGCAGGAGGAATGGGATATTGCAAGATAGTTCAGTCGTGGTTGGGTCGCTGGTGCAGAAGGGTTGCAGGAGGAATGGGATATTGCACGATAGTTCAGTCGTGGTTTGGTCCCTGGTGCAGAAGGGTTGCAGGAGGAATGGGATATTGCAAGATAGTTCAGTCATGGTTGGGTCGCTGGTGCAGAAGGGTTGCAGGAGGAATGGGATATTGCAAGATAGTGCAGTCGTTGTTAGGTCGCTGTTGTAGAAGGGTTTCAAGAGGGATAGGATATTGCAAGATAGTTCAGTCGTGGTTAGGTCGCTGTTGCAGAAGGGTTTCAGGAGTAATGGGATTTTGCAAGATAGTTCAGTCGTGGTTTGGTCGCTGGTGAAGCAGGGTTGCAGGAGGAATGGGATATTGCAAGATAGTTCAGTCATGGTTAGGTCGCTGGTGCAGAAGGGTTGCAGGAGGAATGGGATATTGCAAGATAGTGCAGTCGTGGTTGGGTCGCTGGTGCAGAAGGGTTTCGGGAGGAATGGGATATTGCATGATAGTTGAGTCATGGTTGGGTCGCTGGTGCAGAAAGGTTGCAAGAGGAATGGGATATTGTATGATAGTTGAGTCATGGTTTGGTCGCTGGTGCAGACGGGTTTCAGGAGGAATGGGATATTGCAAGATAGTTCAGTCGTGGTTGGGTCGCTGGTGCAGAAGGGTTTCAGGAGGAATGGGATATTGCAAGATAGTTAAGTCGTGGTTGGGTCGCTGGTGCAGAAGGGTTTCAGGAGGAATGGGATATTGCAAGATAGTGCAGTCGTGGTTGGGTCGCTTGCGCAGAAGCGAGTGAAATTAGGAAAGCTTATTATGTCATTTTAGGTTAAAGAATATTCTTGACTACATATTGTATTTGGTCATAGATAAATTAAAAAAAGAAATACTATATATAACATTTGATGATGTTAAATACAAGGTAAATTTTGATATAACCCTCTTGTTTACCGGACGTTGGCTAATAGAATACTAACTTGAAACTATACCAACCTCTAGAATACAGTTTTAAAACCTCATGGCGGTGAATTAAAAAATTTAAAGATAGCCTAATGTTGTCAATCTCCTACTGTCACCAATATACGTCCTGTCTATCAATGGATGCGCAAATCTAATTTCATTGAAGAATCAAATTGATAGAAATATGTCTGACTGATAAAAGCACAATGTATTTCACAGGAATTGTGGTATACACGCTTCCAGTGTATAAAGTGGACACCTTGTTTTTATATCATTACCTATAGGATAACATTTCACGTGAAAAAAAGTAAAAACATGAGCCTCAGCGTTTAAAATGAGCCAAATCCACCAAGACTTGTTCAACTAAACACAGTGTTTGGCTTCAGTTATGAAATTCATATCAAAGGTATAGGATCCCTTTCCCACCAGATTGTAAACATAACGACATATTGCATGCATCTTTACTACTATGTATATCCATTGTAATAAAACATGTTAATTCGTGATGCAGAAATGTCACTCAGTGGCAACTACAAGTTTCCATGAAGATTTCCCCAATGAGCATGTAATTGATGGGAGGTGTTGCAGCTCTGACAACTGTAACACAGACTCCATTTTCAACCGTAATTATTATATTTACCATATACTTCTGTTACTTTTTATGAATTTTGTTAAAGGCAATTTTTCTTTAAACGCTTGTGACAATTTATAAAGTCTTACATCAACAAGAAAGGAAACTGAATACAACTTTGAGATCTTCAAAGCAAAATATGAACATTTGATTTCGTGTTTTATCATATCATGTTTTCATTTTTGTAGAGAAATTAACAACCCATATGCCATCAACTGCTCACAAACCAACCACCACCGCTCAACCAACGACACAACACGCAGTGACTACGCAGAAAGCAACAGGAAAGTTTATATCTGCAATAAAAAACAACAATATTAAGATCAAAATAGTAAAGAAACAATTGAATTCAAAATGATAAAATCAGCAGAGTACCACCTGTGGTTCGCTAGTTCCAGCCAATGTTTTCAGATTTCATCGCAATGTATAGCCACAGAAGTATAAAATGATTGTATATAATCAAAACTATAACGGTTTCTTGTTAGCAATGTATGCCAGGGATAATGCTTTAGAAGTTTTATAAAAGGGTCAAAAATTAATAAGCATTTTACTCTACAGGGCATCAATGTGCTGTGTGCAGTGGTCAACAATGTGATGGTCAGCAGAAGTTAGTTACCTGTCCCTCAGGTTTTCCTCTTTGCATGACATCAGTTAATAACGATAAGCAGGGAAACAAAGTCTATGAGAAAAGGTATTTATTATGAATTTATTCACATTATTATCATAACTATTTTTAATGTATATGAAAAAAAACAAAAAACATTTAAACGATTATTGTAATTTTATGACGACTTTGTTCCATGCTTTCACATTGTTTACTGAATAAAGATCGACAATCTCATTCTTGTATTTAGCGGGACACATCATGAACTTAAAACAAAAATGTTGCATACCTGTGTTACATCTGAGTATCACGGAGTTTAACATTGTTTCAATGAAAATATTATACTGTACTATGAATAATGTTGAATTTTGAATTCCATTTAAAAGGGGCAGTAGCACGTTTTTTTTAGAAATTTCATATTTAAATTTTTTCACTGATAATTGTACTTTAATGCTAAAAATATTATTTTGATAGTGTCAAAAATCGCATAAAAGAAATCAATCATCCACAGTCAGAGGACAAAGTATATAGATTCGAATAAAATCCATTGGCGGCCATTTTGTGTGAACACCTTTAATTCAGTTTGTGTATGAAAAGGGAATTGCATGGCTAAACTTTACATTATACATTTGAATTATTTAGTTTAGATACATTGTCTTTCAATTAGAATCATTAATTTTCATTTTCCTGACATCACCTTATATTCCTCCTAAAACGTGCTACTGCCCCTTTAACGACTATGTTTCTTTCATCAAAGATGTGCCTCCCTGACAAACTGTCGCACAAGATGGCTGGACGAAACAGCGGCGAAGCCGATGTGTATCAGTTTCAAACCAAATTCCACTTACACGTACGACTTCAGTTGTACTTTCTGCTGTAAAGTTGATGGATGCAATAGAGACAGTGTGCCATCAGTTGATTCACTGTATCTCTAAATATGATAAAAATAAATGCCAATGGTGTTTTAATGTATCACTTAAATTCTTACAGAACAATTTGACGCTTGTATGATGAAGACGAACAAGTTCTTACCGATAGTGCCATCAGATGCCACGAGACAATATGCCATCAGTTGATTCACTGTATCTCTAAACTTATCTTAGATTAGATACATCCTTACTTAAGAAATTGTTGATCAAATTTAAGTTGTGGTAGATTTTAACTTGCCAGAGACTTGTAGATATAACACTATCCCAAATGAGTTAAGACTTTGCCTTATTTGTAAAAAGTCTAATCTTAATTTAATCGAAGATTGAATACATGTTCTACTTTACTGTAAAGCTTATACAGATATATGAAATATATTTATTGATAGATAATTAAAACAACCATTGTCACAATGTGCTTTTGCAAATCTTATGTCCTCAACAAATATAGAAATTATAAAAAATGTATGTCTAGTTTTACATCAAGTAAAGAAAATAAGAAATTCCTGTGTTAATGTACCATTTACAATTCTTACAGAACGATGTCGACGCTTGTATGAAAGTTCTAAACAATTTCTTACCGATAGTGAACGTCTTTTTAAAAACAAATTTGCGTTTTTATGATAAAGATAGTATAATACGTAACAATGCCAAACAAGCAAGTATCAAAAAAAACATGAATGGTCCACGAAAAGGTCATAACTGCATGAATTGATGTAAAAGATGCACGTGTCAGATATTGAAGGGTTCTACTTTTGCTATAGTTTCTGTAACATGGAATTCTGACTGCTTAAAACAGTGATACTCTTGTGTCTTCTGTTTTAAACACCGACTGAGCCACAGGAACCCGATATCGTAAATAAAATGTAGGTAAAACGTGAGTAAGAAAGACACGTCCCTCTATGTAATAGAGAAAAGGAATACACGCATCGATCTTGCTGATCTCGACTCGCTTCCGAGTTAAGTCAAAATTACCGCTTCAAATTGGTGACATCTCATACACATACACAAGAACCTCTCAGTTATACATTGGCGTCACCCTTCAAATAACTTTCATATATTTTTAAATTCGCAAAACGACCACAGAAACTCTGCGGTGAACGTTACTCCGCACCAAACGTCTCTCGAGCGACCCGATAGGTCCGTTAAACTTAAGGGCGATTTTCTCTATATAAATTCTAAAAGTCGCGCAAAGTTTTAAAAGCGATTTTTATTAAAGATTTAACCTTTTTCAAGTCAGGTTGAGACACTTGAGTCAAAAGATTGTTTATTTTGGTATGTAGGATCATTTTTGCACTAGGGGATTGGGACGGCCAAGCTCTTGTCTCCACACATTGTAGAATTATTTATTGGAAATTTCCATTTCATTATTTGAAAAAGAGATATTCAAGATTTGTTTATCTCATGTGTGAATTACAAGAAATAATAAATATTTAAATAATTCATAATACAAACTTTTACATATCAGTAAATTTAAATTGATGTATTATTATTAATATATCACTGAATTATTTCAAGTGAATAAAACACAACCACAACATTGAGAAATACAAAAGTGTATCAACATAATTATTAAAACAATCTGTGGAATGATAAGTATATATATATTTTTTTCTAAAAATTGTGATTTGATGGTTCTTACCAATTACGTTATGTAAAAGATAGCTCAAGCATATTTTTTTTTTATGTCAATTTGGAATATAAGAAATACTCTTTTATACCAAAACTGCCAATGCATATTTTGTTAACTAACCTAACGAACAAAATGCCGGCAATCATAAATGCTTTTCAGACAGACTTGTTTTGTAAATGTTAATTTAACATTATTTCAGAATTAACAGCCTATTGATAAAAGTATTGACAGAAGGTTTTGATAATTGAGGATGTTGTTGTACATGACACTGAAAACTAAAAAACAAAAATATCAGAATAAAACATCAGAAATTAATAATTAGATATTTGACATTAATATTTAGATAAATAACTGTGGAAAATCACTCTTATGTTTCTCCTCATCAATGGACAGAAAGTTTGGCAGTTCAACTTTGGTGAAACGTACATCACTGAGCCAAGCCCAGTCGTGAAGAGTTTTGACATGTTCATTGACACTTTCTTTCAATTTTTACGTAAACAATCATGACAGTATTACAGGTGCCTTCGGCCAATGATAACAACAGAATGTCAAATTTCTACTAAAGACAAAGCACTCTTTTGATCAGAAATTGATAGCGAAATCGTTTCCGGAACATTGCACCGTCCAAACCCCGCCGTTTTGTTTTTTAAGCGATGCTTAAAATAAATTTGCCTAACGGACCAATCAGATCCCGCTAGAGGCATTTGGTGCGGAGTAACGTTTACCCCTGAGGTTTCTGCGGTCAATTTGAGAATTGAAATAGATATTAAAGTTATTCAAAGGGTGACATTTGTTGGAAATAAGCCAAGTTTTGTGGAGAAATGTATAACTGAGAGGTTATTGTGTTTGTGAATGAGATGTCACCGATTTTAAGCGAAGAGGGGACGGGTCTTTCTTACCAACAGTTTACCTTAATTTTTTTACCATATCGGGCTCCTGTGCATTGGGCCTTAAACTTGTAAATTCTATACTTTGACGATGAATTCCATTTATCTCAATATCATCTTGATTCGTGCCAGTTAAACTTTATATTTTTCAGATACTAGGTAATTTAGATAATGATTTTGGTCTACCCTATCTATCGTTAATGACCCCATGGAGTTTTGACTGCCTTACGAGAGAAACAATCGAAGACATCCAAACGTTAATGACGAAATCCTTAACCTTTTATTTGCCATAAACGAAAATGAGAAGACCATAAAAGTTATCTGAATCTCAAAATTATCATATTAATAGAGAATACTAAACGACGTCCCGTTTCAAAACATATTTATGAAACGAGTGAATGGGTTGGTATTTACCGAGCGAAAGCGAGTTAAATACCTATACCATTCACGAGTTTCATAAAAATGTTATGAAACGGGACCGAGTTTAGTATTTTATTTATTACTTGCTTAGTAACATCGTAAAAATACAAAGAAAGTCGCCAACATGACTGTCGCGGCTGGCCCGCTGACATTATGACGTCATACTTAACAATTGTGACGTCATCATTACGTCACGTCATTCGGTCAGCGCGTGATGTTATGACACATAGAGTTCTTCTGATAGTGATAGATGTTTATCAGTTTTAATTAGGACAGACCATTGTCCCACATTCACAGTCCTTTGACCTACATGTACTTATCTCTATCAAAACATGAACATGTGTGACAAGTAATGATAATCACCCACTCCCTCCCTTAACTCATGTGTTGGGTATGTGTTTCATGATTTTGATCCACAATCAGGCCACGGTCAAACGGAATGTCTTCTAGATATATTCTACTCAGGAATTAATAAGACCAAATTTGTATTATTTTTCTAGACGTTTTGAAACCTCGCTGTACCTCCTTAAGCTTACTGATATATACTTACAAAAATTTATAATGCATGCATGAATACTTAACTCTACCCTAAAGAGCAATAACATATCACTTGGTTTAAACATATTTTATATTTCGCAAATGAAATAAGGATTGATGAACAAGCCACAAGGCTTATTTGAACACTCACTACTACTAAAAACAAAATCACATGAAGCTGGACACAATATATACTCACACAAAAAGCAAGCAGCCCCATGAATTTTTTTGTATATGCTGAAACCGAATTTTAATCCACATTATGGCAAATCAAGGACTGTTACTTAATTACAAGGAAATTGCCAGAAGAAATCACTTCAACTACACCGTCATAAGCCGTCTGGCCAGGAAGCATGCACAAACAAATGATGTGAGGAACCTGCCACGACCAGGACGACCAAAAGCTTCCAGGCCCAAGGAGGATAGAGCTCTGTTACGATATGTTAGACGAATGCCGTTTGCTTCAAGCACCAATCGGACACGGGTATGGTTACCTTATCGCCGCTTGACCAACCAAACTCTGAGAAATCGCCTCAAAGCTGCCAGATTATGGATCATAAGGGTCATCAGGCGTCCAAAGCTAGCGTAGCGTAAGTTATGGTGTATGGCCAGGGATCATGGAGGAGAGTACACTGGACCGACGAAAGTTTCCTCCTGTATGCTGTTGATGGCCGAGCCCGAGTATGGAGGACGAGGAATACACGTCTTCCCCCAGGAACATTTTACCAAGGGTACCATGAATACAAGATATACATATTTGTTCTTAAGTTATTGTAGTTGCGACAAACAGAACAGACAGAAAGTGAAGGGCGTCTTCATTAAAATGATCGCAAGAAGACCTAGATAATTCAGATATGTGTCGGTTATATCTATCTGATTTCAGATCGCTACAACTGACGTTTAGACATTTTGGTCCTGGATTGGACTAAACATATCCACAACATAATATAAAAAAAGCATAATTGAAACACAAGTACTATATAAACAACGGAAATTCAAAAAACATGTACGTAAGGAGCGAATATAGCGGACTGTTTGTAATGAAGTGCTGCAGCAAAAAGACCCACTGCCTGTCTACATTGTGATAACTCAACTGACATCAAAATGTATTAACTGACAATCAAAATGACAGGCAGGGGTCCTTGAATTGTATCTCGGCACAGGCATACAACAACAACATACATACTTTTATACCAAGAATGTTTTGTTTAGATTCTGAAATATCTAAGAGAAATATGTTTTATATTTGTATCGGATCCAAATGAAAAGGAAATCCAAACCATGAAAATAGACAACATAATACAACTCATGTTTACAAGAACAATGAGTAGTCAAGTAACAATAAAAGTTTTGATAAAATCAGCTTTCATGTTAGAACTTATATATAAGTAAAACAACCTTGTGTCAAACAAATCAAAGTAAGCAAGTATTCCCTATAATGAAATAAAAGCTTATGTACATCTTTATAACACAATGTAAAATGAAAGCACGTGCGTGCACGCTTATCATCGATTCGCGATGTAACAAGCGTCTGGTCACCCGTGTCTAATGTGGATACCTGCCAAGAGAAACGCGATGTTTGTTAGTACATTTTTATGTAATAATTACAATTCTACGTCAATGTACATGTATGGTCACATACTGTAGTGATGCGCCATATGGTTGTATATTACAATACCATTGTCGGCTAAGTTTAAAGAGAGGCACGTGGACGTGTTATGTCTGTGGTGGCTGTGTTTGATTGCATATGTTCAGGCGATAAAAATCATAACTCACATTAATGCATATAAATACGAATAAGATCGTTGCGTTGATTAAATGATTCCAACTATAAATGTGCTTTATTAAGGGAACAAAGAAAACTATGGAAAAAACCTTGTTGAATTTAATAATGACTAGGAGACTCTATCGAATTTATGTAAATTGTCGGCTAAGTTTAAAGAGAGGCACGTGGACGTGTTATGTCTGTGGTGGCTGTGTTTGATTGCATATGTTCAGGCGATAAAAATCATAACTCACATTAATGCATATAAATACGAATAAGATCGTTGCGTTGATTAAATGATTCCAACTATAAATGTGCTTTATTAAGGGAACAAAGAAAACTATGGAAAAAACCTTGTTGAATTTAATAATGACTAGGAGACTCTATCGAATTTATGTAAATGAAAAGGGGTTGTGTACTTCAATATTTTCAGTGTAAGGTGTTTTCATTGGTTAAAGTTAAGTACTTCAGGAAAATGAAATGAGAGTAGGCAATTGAATTAACAAAAGAAAAGAACCTCTTATAAGGCCTATAAAGGAATTATGCTGTGGCGTAGAGAGGCATCGGTGTATAGCTAACCTGTCTTACACAACAAAGATTTGAAGTTTATCGACACTGAGCATGTTTTGTCAAAGTTCCTGTAGTGAAAGAATGGCTCTATATAAATATATCACACATAGTATCCCAGAATTCATATATGAGGAGGTTTTTGGCAACTCTAGCCAATCGCCTTGTTACTGTTCACACTCTTTATTACATCCCACCTCGTCGTCAATGGCAACCATTCATAAAAGTGTGCTGTTTATTATCGGGAACTCACAGGCCAAAGAGTACTGACATCTGATGCAATGACAGGTTTGTACACTTTTCCTACACGAGGTTTAAAACAATAAATCAACAACATAGACATAGAAGTGAGCTGCAAGTATCAATAATCACAAAAAAACAAGCTGGCAAACAATTATCATACTTGCACGTTTTCTTTGAATCAAAATATTAAAATCACCTAGTAACACTGTAGACTTTCGTTTGCACTAGAAATAACAAAACTAAGAAACATTATATGATTTATGTTGCACCAAAACTTTTGTTATGTTAGGAAAATAAGTCTTAAAAAATCCAAAATAATTTAATAATGATACGTGATTAATTTATTTGGTAGATAAGCTAACAATTTTGGCTCAACTTGTTATTGAAATGATTGAAGTATTTTTTATTGGAAATCCAAGGGAGACGTTTCATAAGTAAAAACTACTGTCAAAATTCAACTGTCTATGAGGACTCTAATAACGCGCTTATACTTTCAAAATCAAAGCCGAAATACGGAATTTGTGAACTTTTGTCTTGAAACAGGCTTATATTCATGGAGTGCACGAAGTCTCCAAGCCCAAAACATTTACTTCGTGCGCTTTGACTCACAAGAAGCACGTGCCTTGCGCTTTGACACCCAAGAATCACGTGCTCGTACACCATTCATAGTACTACACACTTCATTCATAAAAGAAAAGGCCCTTTGAAGGTTAGCGAAAATTGCGAAAATTGAAATTTTATTAAAAAATATTAATTTTGTGGTTGATTGTACTCGGATCAAGTGTGATGTAAATCCGTTACTAGCTCCGCCTCGTACTGGCCTCACGGACAAAGTGTCCCTGCGATTATCCGATGCATGCCATGTACTATGCTAGTAACTATTACTTATATCACAGGAACATTACTAGTGAATCAAACATTACACATTATGATAAGACCATCAGTCGAAATGCACCACTTCCATCCTTGATCATGTACATCCGTGACCACTGTTAATGCTTTAACCTTTCCATAAATATCAATGTTAATGACAGATCTGATGCTCATTAGAAACAGTGAACAGAAAACTCTATATGTTTATACATAAATCAGTAAACAAAAGTCAATTTTCATTAACGAAAATGCTTAATGAGTCTATTGTGAAATGCTCAAGAATAGTTTAGTAATGATTTATTGAGTAACAGTTGAGTTTTGACTCAAAGAGAAGAGCATCCTTAGATTTTTTTCATAAACTTCCTGTAGATGGCTCTTTGTGGCAACTTTTTTGAGACTGTCGTCCATGAACTTTATGAGGATCTCAACCCCAGTCACCCAGGTAGATTCTATCTTCCCCTCTCTAACAAGGAGTCTGGCTTCTTTGGCTATGATGGTTTCGGTTTTCGTAAAGGCCTTCATTCACAAAAACGTTATGGTCAGGCTGTTGTTTAAAATTAAGTTTAGACCGACTTCCCAAAATGTTGCGTTTACTTGCATTGTTTACAAATATTACAATTAAAGGTCTTGGTTGGGACTGTGGTGCCGGAGAGAACCTCATCACTCGATGACTTTTATCAATGTCTGATGGGGAGAGATCTACACCAATAGACTTTGCGATTCTCAACACAATCTCATCTGTTTTCTCACCTTCTGCTTCCGTACAACAGTTATCCTGACATTGTTTCGTCTCGAGTACTCTTCCATCCTGTCAACTTTATCATTGATAGTGTCGATTTCGTCATCCTTTTCATTCATCCAGTCTTTCTTTCAGTTTACCCACCTCCATGGCAAGGTGTATAATTCTGTTCAATTACCTTGGATAGTTCCTCTTTAAAAGTGGGTTTAATGGCGTCGCCTACAGCTCTACCTATTACTGTATGTCTTTAGTCTGCAGAGCTTCAAGCAACTGCATAACAATGTCACTGGTAGCTGCTGACTCTGTAGACCTACTTTCGTCTCGAAACTCCGTCTCACAGATAGACCCTGAGACACTAACGCCCTCCGAAACCGACATTGTGTTACATAGTGTTTTATATTCATTATGATCCAGAAATAAATTTAAATAGTTCCATTTTAACCATGAACAAATAGTGATCCTTTGTCAGTTCTGCTGAAGGTGTTTGATAAATGTTCAACACCAAAAGTATTTGCATACACTAGTAAGCGAAGAATCTTAAGGTTTGCAGCTGTGAACTTACAACTTATTAGCAATGATGAACATGATATCTAGTTAGCTATTGGGTTTCTGTCTATTTCTGATATTAGTTTATTTGAACTTTTCCGTATCACGCTCTTTTTATGTGAAACATGAATTACCCGCAACAACACAAGACAAATTATGAACGTTGTACGTAAAGGTTTTGAGTTTTTGCATTTTTGTATCATGATATTTGAAATGCCTTAGTGCATTTTATAAGCTACAGCCATTAGAATAATCAATGCAAAAATACAATGTGTTTGTACATTCTTAAGAATTATTATTACACTCAGGCTGCAGACTGCTGCATTAGAGGTACATGAATATATACACAATGATACATTATACATTACAATATTATAAAAAGCTGACGTACCATTATAAGGTTGAATATGTTATTTCGTAAAATAGAACAGAACGTTCCTAGCTTCTTGGTATTAAACAGAGTGTTCATTTTGTATATATCTTCTACAGTATTGTGCATATATTTTTTTCTTTCTAATTCTAATTTCGAACATAAAAATAAGAAATGAAATTCATCAGCAATATAATGTAAAGCTCCAATGGCTTTATTTTTCTTACGCAAAATGAATTAAAGGTGTTCACAAAAAATAGCCGCCAATGGATATAAGGATTTTTTGCAGTTCCATTTGAAATAATGATGTCACGTGTAAAGAAAAAATTGATACATAGTATTCAAAAGGGACCCTACGGTCGTTGAATGTTATTGTTTCCGTCGTTGAATGTTGTTGTCTTGTCAAGATTTCTAAACTTATTTTTTGGATTAATATTATTGGCCTCGTTGTATCTAAAACAATGTCTACGTCCCTTGTGTTGCAAACCTCTGACACTGCCAAACCATAGACACAAATGAACTGATTGATATTTCTGATGGCAAAGACTGGGTAGAACAGATGTCATTGAAGATAAGTTAATATAATTAATCATTCAAAGTGTCAACAAGTATCAAATATATATGCAAAAACATACTTATTATCATATCTGACACAAACAGGATGATGTACATTTAAAAAAAGCAAAACAACTTCACCAACTTTCGTAATCATTATGAGTAAAGAACGAAAAAAGGTAGAAATTTGAAAGAAAGTCTTTCTTATCAATTCACCATTTTATTGAACAACCAACCAATCAAAACAAAGGATGAACAAACAAATTTATACTTAATCAATCTAAAGTGTGTAGTGGTCAAAATTATGGCTCTCCCGACATTCGTTGAAATGATTTTTAAGCAATAATTTGTCATAAAACGTTTACGTTTGCACCAGCTGTGCTGATCTAGGATGAAATGAAATGTGTAAATGTTTTGTGACCTATTACTATCAATTTGGCAAGTGGAACTCAGCGCGTGCTTTCCCAGGGAACGAGAACATTACAAAATGCCGACCTTTGATATGCACTATCCATGACGTCGAAGCAACGTTTGCTGTGTTCTAACATAACAGAAAACTGTCTTGTGTGTATTACTTAGTTGACAAAACTCCACCCAATCTTTTATGTATTTTGCATTACGTTACGTTACAGAAATGAAGGAACAATGGCGATTATTGGAACAAGGTTAGTTGTTGCTCAGTTGTTTGGGGATTCACGATATTTTTACGACGTCACCCACTAAGCGAATGACCAAGAGTCATTATGAACAGTTATAAAACGTTTGAGTCACGTGACACAGCACCAGTACCATGGTCACGTGTTTTGACTTTTAGCATTTTTTACAAAATTGCATGTTTATTGGCCATTTAAGAGTTGTAAGCATAAGAGTTTAGGCTTGAACTATGTCATTGAATTTTTTTTTTTATTTAAAAAATTGTAAAGTTTCTTTTTGACGTCAGTTAACTTATCAGGTATTAGTCTAAAACATTTAACACATTGACTCAGTAAAATAACTAATCAAAAGCTGGCCCGTGCAAGCTTAGCATATGTTCATTTATCCAACAAACAAAAGTCCAGAATAGTGCATTGATTAGAGAAAGTGGGTTATCATTACAAGGTTAACTACACCTTTTCCAGGGCATTGAACAGAATTGTGTGAGGTCAAGATAATAAATGTAAATTTTTCAACAGCAGTTTACATTTTCCTCGTTTTTCAAAGATATGTTATTGCAATTATTTTCATCTATTCATTTGAAAGTCTCTAAGTAAATTTTGAAAGAGTAGCCCATGTTAATCTCTTTAGCACTAGTTCACTAGTCCACTTTGACCCTTTTTATGAAAATGAAAACTGTTCGCAGTAAAATGAATTGATATATGTTTAAAATATATCTATTTGTCTTCCATTCCTGAAAACAAGGCGCACTTCTGATCAAGAGTCCAACATTTTTCACTATAGTCATTTAAAAAGGGTAGAATGTAAAACGCCACTCGACATTAAACGTCGCTGCACAAACTGAATTTGGATATTTTGCCGAATTGTGTATAATTTATATTTCTTTGCAGAAATATTTAAATTTAAAAAAATTCATTTTGACCCATGCCTCTTTGGGTAATGCAACAGAAATCATATAGAAATTATCTAAAACAAGTGAAGAAGCGAGCAGAGCTCACACACCCCCGCTCCCCATTTTGTTCAAAGAATTTCAAATAGTAAAACTGATTTATATTGGTTAAAGTTGTTTGATAGTTGAATATACAGTAACTCATTGTGTAAGTCTTCTTTCCACTGAAACCCCAAAACCAAATTCATTAATAGGATTTACAATTAAAAGGGTATATCTAGGGATAATGGTTGATCTTTGTTTCAAATTGGAGGTAGTTATCATGAATATTCTACAAGATGTACTGAGGATAAGATTATTTTTGTCGAGTCACTTGGTAAGTCATGTTTCCCAAAGACACCACAGAAAACCTTCAAAAGGCACATCTAGGGATCATGGTTGATACGTGTATGAAGTTTGGTGAAGCTAGCATGTATAGTTTAGGAGATATGCTCCGGACAAAGGACTTAGTAATAGAGTCACTGTTTTAGTCATTTTTCCATGGAAAACCACAAAAAAATTGTGTGTGGGTCTAACGCCCAAAAGGCACATCAAGGGATCATGGTTGATAAGTGTATGAATTTTGGTGAAGCTAGCATGTATAGTTTAGGAGATATGCTCCGGACAAAGGACTTGGTCATAGAGTCACTGTTTTAGTCATGTTTCCATGGAAACCGCAAAAAAATAAAAACAAATGCGTGGGTATAACCTCAAAAGGCACATCTAGGGATCATGATTGATAAGTGTATGAAGTTTGGTGAAGCTAGCATGTATATATAGTTTAGGAGATATGCTCCGGACAAAGAGTTTGGTTATAGAGTCACTGTTTAAGTTAGTTTCCATGGAAACCGCAAAAAATAAAAATAATTTCTTGGTCTAACCCTCAAAAGGTGCATCTGGGGATCATGGTTGCAAAAGTGTAAGAAGTTTTGTGAAGCTAGCATTAATAGTTTAGGAGATATGCTCCGGACAAACTTTTGTGACGGACGGACAGACGGACGGACAGAATGAACGCTATATACCCCTGCTTACGCTGTACGGCGGGGGTATAATTACTGTCTTAAACTTATCTTTTAAGACATGATGGCAAGCTGAAAAATTAAAATTGGTCGTTTAACATCCAAAATTATGAACAATGTAACAAACGATGTTAAGCAGCTCCATATTTACATTAGGGTTTTCTACAGTTAATTAATATATAAATAGCACTGTCACTTGAACACATCCCTTGTTCCACACTCATTTAGCACATTTAACTCACTCACTAATTGCTCTTATTTGGTGAACAGGATAAGACTAGATTCACCGCCCCCCCCCCCCCCCCCCCCCCCCCCCCCCCCCCCCCCCACCCCAACTCTGTTTATATATCTTTTATTTTGAACATACCGAATGCATTAACAAGGAGAATGTAACATGTAACAGCAGTAAGGATGGGTGGGAGATCAGAAATGGTAAATTTAGCTTTTAAGTCATAACACGAGGGACACACCTGCTTGTATACAAATAGTCGAAAACTTGTGTGAGTTTTGATCATTGAAGCCTATTGTTCTTTGTATGCATAACATTGAGATGAATAGCTACTCATAGATACTTGATATTTTTGTTGTATATGAAAGTGGTAAAAACAAACTTCACACAAGGTAATGTCAAACTTTGACCTCGATTAGAACCACTCTTTTCCTTATCGTGAAGGTCCGCCGTCTGTTGTTTTAACCTGCTCAGTTGCACATACAGCAATAAGAATGGTGTTGAGAAATATTCTTCTCCGTAAGTAAAATTCAAAAATATATTATAAATCAATTTATGATATAATAACATATAATTTATATACAAAATTATAATTTACATCAAATAATCAAAGAATGAATTGTTTTTAACTGTTTCAATACATTTTATTTTCAAAAGACATGTATTTTTTTCGTCAAAACATTCTGCTTTTCTTATTTATCTATCCTTCCAGTTACCGCCCTGGTTCACGTCTGTTTATGTCAAAAGGGACCAAGCCGTAAGTTTTAACAATTTAAAAAAAAAAAAAAGGTCGAAACTCAGAAGTTTTGCTAGGAAAAAATTATGATTCTTTGAATGATTATTTCACGCTTATTTTGAAAAAAAACAGATAAACATTTTCTTCGCTGAAAAATGACGTTTTATAAAATTACGATAGAATGTTTAATAGTACTCATATTTCACAAAATGAGTATGGCTGCAGCACCAAAACTGCGTAACAACCTTTGAGTTTCAGATTTCAAAAACAACATTTGGTTTACCAACTTGAACTTTAATAATAAAACCATGATTTATCTTCCAAATAAGGACGCCACTGGTCGTTGAAATGACCACCCATTTGAAACAGTTAATGTAATCATACAATTTGGGAATAAATTAATCCGTTAAGTAAACACTTCTCATTTAACACTGACCATATTTTGTTAATCGAATAAGTGTTTTTTTTTCAGAAATTGCATCTTTGAAGATTAATTGTGGTTTAATTTGTGACTTTTGACTAAAAGGCCGATGATAAAGTTTAACCAGTTAGCTTGAAAAAATGGAGCTACCAATATTAGTACCAATTACCACTATCAATATTCAAGATAATGTAACTTAGAAATTCAACAATTTTATGAATGTGATTATCCAAAATGTGTTAAACGTTATCTGAATGAATGTTCTACCTTACACAGCTTAATTAGTGTTTTATCATATCATTTTTTTTCTTCTACCACATTGTCTTCTTTCTTATCGGAAAACATTTGCTTCTGAAAACTGGTTTGGGTGCTTAACTTTTTTCTTTATGTATGTATTTTGGGAAATTTGGGGAATTGAAAAAAGAAAAAAACCATGTTCCCAATCTTGTGAGGTCCCGGACACAAACATACTTCTATATGACGATAGCAGGAGTTTCTTTCTCTTTCCCTTACCTTGCTGATTTATCCATGTTCAAATGAATGACATCATCTACCTTATGAATTGCTTGAATAAAGCTGACAGTACACACAACACTTCTCGCTCGTTATCCAAAAGTGAGCTATACAAGAACAGATATGCTTATACCATCAATCCAACTATTCATTCAAAGGATATTCTTAAAGATCCCTGCCGGGTCAACACCAGGCTTTTATCCTACCTCATGTAAGAATCTCGATCTCTGATTGGTTCACGTGACCCTGGATGACTACTGATGTCACCCTCTTGAGCGGGATGATAAGTTATTTATACCCCGCCATGAACCAATCACGTAATAAGCGTGCAAATTGAACTTACTTATACCCCGCCATGAAAAAAGCGTGCAGATTGAGCTCCTTGAAAAGTATGTTTCGTTGAATGCATTGATGTTACCTTTGCTCAGATAATATGTAGCTTTATGTAAACTAAAGTCAAAGTAATTGCAAGCTATATAAATGCAAAAAAACATACATGTATATTGCAATAATTAGCTTATTAATCTATGATTTGGTGTTAAATGTTTCTCGTCGAAAAAATGTCAATATTGTGTCGCGGCTTTCTTGATCATTGCATATGAGAATCGGTTCACATTTATTCGAAATATCAGTATTCACTCACTGTTTCGTTGTGTGTCTTGCAAGGAAAGTCGTTTAACATCGGGTTTATACTTCAGGAACTGTGTTCATAGAAAGAAATGTCTCTGACTTAGCGAGGCACTGACACGATTGAGGATGTAGTTTTCAAAACAACACTTCCGGTTTGTGACCCTGACCTTTGTCATGTGCCTAAGCAGTTTTTAACCTTTTTAAATATGCGTTGTGTTTAAACATTCGGCAAGATTAATTCGTAATAACATTGCTTAGCGGGTTACATAGGTATTTATTATTCCCTTGAAAGGTTTTATGCAACTCGCGTTCCGCTCGTTGCATAAAACCTTTCGCGGGAATAACAAATACCTATGCAACCCGCTAAGCAATGTTATAACTTATATTATCGCATGCAACGGATTTCGCATTCTCTTCCCACAACGGCAGATCAAGCCTATGTTCTATTACGCCGAAATCCGTGAGTTCCGGCAGTTTCCCCGTGCGGATAAATTGCACATCAATCCGTTTGAATTTCTTTATCAAAATACAACGTTCCTCGCATGGAAAGGGTGGTTCATATCACCTGCATGCCTTTGCCATGATTTAGTAGCCAAAATGATGATTTTACAACAGCGTCGCTGATTGCACAACTAACTTTGATTGCCTCCAATCAGGCATCTCCCATTCTATCCCACAAAAAAACAGCTGTATCAACATTTCATGACTTGATCTGCCCCTGTGGGGAGAGAATGGAGATTTCGACTTCTTGTCAAGATGCAGTGGTGCTTATAATCAGATCTCCTTCATGGACCGCATATAACAACTTCGATGACTAGATTACATATTGGACAACACTAAAATATTCTAGAAGTTGAATACATTCAAATGCAACTTGACATCCAACTTATAGATACTTTAAAGGAAAGGTCGAGGTCATTAAGCTTGTCTTTGTCAGTAAGTAATCAATATCTTAAGTTTGTTTTCTATTTCAGGCAGACATCATCATTCAGGTATGTTCAATTATTTTATATATTTACATTATCTTACAATATTCCCATCGTCAATCATTTAAGATTTCAGTTGAGAATTTCATACCATAAGTTGGTCAACAAATGTCATATAGAAATGCATACGGAAAACATAATCAAGGATTAAAAAGTAGGGCTGTGTATTGCCCTGATTTTTATATTGCGATAGAAAAGCAATGTATTGGGATATGTATTGCAATATTTTTAGAGCAAAAATAAACACATTTAATTTGAAAACCAGAAGGAAAAAAATAATAAACCTTGTTATTTATCATTTTCTATACCTGAATGATATATTAATTGTCGATTATGTAAAGGGTAGTATCCAAATGATATATTGTTTAATAAGCACTACAGACTGTGCATGATGCTGATAACAACCCTGCTCAAATACTTGCTTGGTTTGATTTGTAATACAAAATTGGAACATTTATCTGATTATATGTGATTATATTGGTATCCTTAATGATTTTTCGGTCTAATTCTGACTTTTTTGGAAAATGAAAGTGCATTTTTTTTTATCAATATATTGGTTATTTGAAAGTGTATTGCGATACGTATTGTTGTGTTGCCGTATCCCAATATACCGATACAGCAATAATATTGCACACCCTTATTAAAAGTAATAATAGAGCTCATCAGACTTCATATTTAATATTGTTATAGGGGTTTCCAAAGTGGTTCCTCTCTTTGTAGGTCTCACAGGGTCACCAACTCGAGAATTAAGTATGTAGGCAATGTAGTTTCAGATACCGGTAATCAATTCAGAAAAGGATATTGCTCAAACATTGAAATAAATGTAAAATGTAAAAAGCCATAAAGATAAAGATGTTCTTTACAGTAGTCCGTTGAAGAGCTGTTACAGATAGAATATTTTCGATTGTGGTATTTTAGTTGTCAGCGTTACATTGACTTTACATTTTTTCAATTGCTAGATTTATCATCTACTGAAGAGTATGTTTCAATAAATCAATATTTTAAAGATTCCTCAGGTGCAAATGATTAGGCCAGGGATGAAACAAAAGAAGAATATAAATTCAGGGAAAGTGCAACAATTTATTTTATTCCTATTTTGTCTAATTGTCTATGAATCAGAGATCAAGAAAGTGCATAACCACGTTTTTGGGTTACCAGGGGTTACAATGAAATGACATCATAATCAATCACGAGTAAACCCCACTCGCTTGGCTAGACGGGCAAACTACCAATGAGGTGTCTAAGCAATTTTGATGAAGGTTAACATATTAACCAATGTTTTATGTATTTACAGAAATTAATGATTTCTAAACATTTTCTTGAAAGTGACCGGGCCTCACAGGCCCGTATGGCATTAAGGCGCATAAGAAAAGCACGGCCGGTAAGGGTTATTTTCACGTGCAATGAGACTCTTGAACATTATGTGTATATAATCAACAGGATAATAGATAGGTGAACTTTGGCGTGACATTTAATAGTGAAAACTACAGTGCATGGAATTGTTTTGGAAATGTTAGAGTTGATGTTATCAACAGTCTACGTTTACCAAGCTTCAATATTACCTGTTTTCACTCCGATATTGATGATAGAAAGGTGTAGTAGAGGGTCGCGTCAGCCCACGTACCGAATTGACCAAACACAACTCATCTTACCAAGCCACAATAGTCTGCCTTCGCACGTACAACGTTGGAGGGTCATAAGTCGCAGAAAGGTCGACCGACGCGACCCTCGACTAGACCTTTCAGACTCAATATCGGAGTGAAACGAGAAATATTGAGGCTAGGTTTGCTTAGACTGTGTTATGAAAATTGACTTCTCCTACACCCCTTCTCACACGTATACAAACAACACAACAACATTTAACCTTGGACTGACTGTATTTGCGTAGGCTTGTACCATTACATCGTTCATCATTCAACATCCATCATTATCAAATAGTGTATCGACGGAGCTGTGCCCGACACGAAAAACCAGAGATAACAACTCTTGTTGAGAAAAACTCTGGAACCGTGTTCTCCCTACGTATGCATCAGCCCCTTACTGGGGAGTTTACAGTAAAATAATATTTGTACAACACACAGAATAAATTCACATAAAACAGTTTTCAACTATTGATATAGGATGTACAAAAATACAAATAGGTTAATGATTGCCTTAAACAGCGCTAAGCACAGACCATTGACAACTCCATATGTGGTATATTCCATACGTGGTATAAATACCAATCTCCATAAACGGTATGGACAAAAATTAACCATATACGGTATCAACAGAGATGACCATACACTGCATAATCCATAAACGGTATGAATAATTACGTGCATCATATCGCAGGAACCATAAACGGTTTCGATATACATCGCCATAAACGGCTCCAGCCATAACGGCTAACCTCATCCATAAACGGATATACAGCTCCAACCATATGCGGCGTCAAGCTCTGCTGGATAAGACGTCAGCAAATCATCTGAAGCAAATGTAAAACATAGTTAGATGCTTGAAACAACATAAACTATATACACACAGGAAAAATATCTGTAACTGGTACTGCACTTACAGCCGAGAGAATCGATCCACTTAACCTCTCACCTTTATATACCCCGCTAGGACCACTAGCGCCCCTACAATTATCTGCCCTTTGATACTTGCTCACAGGTAGGAAAAATTAATTTTCCTCTAATTCATTCCTCAAACGAGGAAAACATCATACCTCAAGATACGACCTTATATATTATTAATGATCTGGGTTTTTTTCAGGTCCGGACAAATGTGTTTCATGTAAAACTGAAAATGGTCGTAATCACTGTGAACATGACGATTCATGTCATGACGATCAGGTAAATATTCATCAACTCATCTTGAAATATTCATTTATCTAACAATTTTATGTCAAATTATGTTTTAAGAAGTAAAATAACATTTCAACACAACTTCTTTAACTTTCGCCATTGAAACAACGAATAGTATTGAAAATGATGATTATACTAAACACACTAAAAGTCAGCAATATCCCCCGTATTTTCAAATATTAAACGAAAGAAATCTGACATCGTTTGTCTCAAAGACATTATTTCACTCCGTAACTTGAACAATAATTACTAACGGATATGGGCTGGACAAACTGTTTCTTTAGCTCTTATTAAAGCAATGCTTGTGTCGTATCGACTAATACAAGACCAAAAACTAGACAATCAAACGGAAAGTTAAGGAATTGGCTTTGTTGTGTTGTAACACTCCATCAGTTTAGTGTTTTGTGCTAAAATAGCAGACCTGTAACTTTAATGGTAAATAAGTTATCGCCAGTTCTTCATGGGTGGGGTCATTTGTCCTATTTCCGATCATGCAATATTTGAAGTGAAAATTGTAAAAATTAACCAAACTGACTTTTTTTTTCTTTGATGAATGCACATTCATAAAAAAGGAAATAAGTTACGTTTTTGGAAACATTTATTCGTTGTCTGAAAAATGAAGGAATATTGAGATTTGTTCTTTTTCTATTCTAAACACAACCATAAAATTCTAAGAAAACGTTTTTGTTAAAAATGTGCTTCGACTGTTTTAGGAAGATATGGCACATGTTTACGGACTAGATTGGTTTCTAAATCTTTCTATATTCAGTTGTGAATCAATCATTACTACATTTAGCACAATGAACGGGTCGTATCTCCGAAACGGCTACCAGGAGTTTAATTATGTTGACCTGTTTCTGGAGATGTTTGGAACCAACAACCAACACTTTGGTTTATCGTCATCAGTTTAAGCCTGCTGGTGGTCATCCAAGATTAAACATCTTTAGTGCAGACTGTGATGTTACGAAGATTAGCCTCGAAGTCCTTTGGAGTTGAACTGTTCAGGAGTTGAGTGTCATGTGCAAATGAATGATGGGGAATGTCATGTTTGTCAGTCACATCCGCAAGGTCTGTTGTGTAAGCAATGAAGAACAGTGGGCAAAGAACTGAACCCTGGGGCACACCACAGTGGAGAGAGGAGCTTCTTGATTGGTTGTTTTCAAGAAGAACAGCCTGAATTCTTCCATCCAGGTAGGATTTCAACCAGTTATAAGGCACACCGTGAATCCCAAATTGTACATGGAGTCTACCCAGAAGGAGGTGAAGGTCAATGGTGTCAAATGCTGATGACAGATCTTGTAAGAGCCAACCTCTCATCATCAACAGCATTGAGCAGGCCATTGGTGACTCTGAGATTTGCTGACTTCGTACTGTGATTGGGTCTGCAATTAGGCTGGAATGTATCAAAGAGTGCAATTTCAGAGAAATGGTCTCTGAGGCGAATGTTTACAGCTCTCTCCAGTATTTTGGATATGAACTTAAAGTTTGACACGGGTCTGTAGTTTTGGAAGATGTTCAGGGCAAGATATTCTTTGTTGAGTGAGGCAACGACAGCAGCATGCACTTGGAGAAGATTCCACTTGACAGACTGGAGTGTACTAGCTTTGTGATAACTGGATGTAATATATATATGACTTCCTTCAACAAAGGTGTAGGAATCGGATCCAATGGGCATGTAGTTGAGGTTTAGTCATAGATTATCGTCAATAAGTCCTGATCAGAAAATGGTTGGAATAGAACAAGTGGTGAATCAGAGATAGCCTTGCCAACACGAGGAGTATCACACTCGGGAACAGCGGTTACATAGTTAAGGGAGGTAACTCTCCTGCCTTGTAATTACAGCATACCACTAGAACAAAGTAAGGGTAGAGGTAGAGTAAAACACTACACATACCAGTGAGGAATGAGTCTTTTCAATCTTTGAAAGGAAAAAGTCATTTAAGATGCCTGGGAGCTCGTCAAGAGGATGAGTTGAGGGAAGAAATGCGTCATCCTTTTATTCAGAAAGATTGTTCATAAACATGTGCATCTTTCTGGAATTCTTCAATTGATGATAAACAGTTTTGGCATTGGCTAAGACCTTGGTCATGAATTTTCTTGCTTGACGTTGAATTTCAAGTTTTTAAAATGACTCGGCCTTGTAAGGCAATCTTGTTTGTTGTCCTTGAGTGAGTGTTGAAGGTTATGGCTATAAGATGAAAATAAGCTGACAACTCAACATTTTGGTGACATAATGGGATAGAAGAGGTGTAGGACATTACACAGATGAAGACAAATAGTTTCAGATGAAACTTGTAGTAAATAGTTTGAACTTTGATGCGGTGATTGCATATTATAAAAAGTAACATTCTACTTTTTTGAGTTTGGACAATTGGGCATTTCATATTTGAAATATGTTGATTTTTGTTGTTGAGAGTGCATTGCATTGTTCAGCATCACTGATGTATAGATTTGTCGAATTGTATGTTAGATCCTCAAACAGTTAATTTCATAGTGATCATTAAATATATTATGTCAACTAGTTTATTGATTTTTGGAGTATGGATAAATTTCTAAAAATCCCCTAAGATGTAGCTTCCTTAAATATTCTGATTTACAATATTTCAGTAAGGACTAAAACCTCTGTTGCAAATACCAGAAGATAAAATAAAATCATCCTTCATCTGTAATTAATTATAGGCATATTTAAAACACGAACTTGTCTGCAGTGATCCCAGGATCACCAGCATTGTTGCGCCATGAATTGGGTGACATCATTGTAATGGATGTAATGATTTGATTTATACAGTACCATGTCGGGGTTATATGTCTTGCAGTGGTTGAATTTGGACCCGATATCGGCGTGGTATCATCGAAGATAGGAAAAAATATTCTTTTACATTTTTCTAAATACGATTTATATCGCGTGATATTCGTACCGATTACACATTATAGATTCATTTCAATTTGTTTTAATCATCCTTCAAAATTAAATGAGTCTTGACATGATGAGTCCATTGATCGACAAAAAATACTGAAAATACAACATTTACTATATCATCATAACTTCAATAGGTATAAAAGTAATTACTAAAGTAATTAAATATGATTTAAGCATTATATATAAGTGTTACGTGTCAAAACATAAAGCTTAGACCTAAAGCCTATTTTCTGTATAATTTTAAGATTATATCTTTTCTATTAAATGTTATCCTTTTATTCAGAAAGATTGTTCATAAACATGTGCATCTTTCTGGAATTCTTCAATTGATGATAAACAGTTTTGGCATTGGCTAAGACCTTGGTCATGAATTTTCTTGCTTGACGTTGAATTTCAAGTTTTTAAAATGACTCGGCCTTGTAAGGCAATCTTGTTTGTTGTCCTTGAGTGAGTGTTGAAGGTTATGGCTATAAGATGAAAATAAGCTGACAACTCAACATTTTGGTGACATAATGGGATAGAAGAGGTGTAGGACATTACACAGATGAAGACAAGTAGTTTCAGATGAAACTTGTAGTAAATAGTTTGAACTTTGATGCGGTGATTGCATATTATAAAAAGTAACATTCTACTTTTTTGAGTTTGGACAATTGGGCATTTCATATTTGAAATATGTTGATTTTTGTTGTTGAGAGTGCATTGCATTGTTCAGCATCACTGATGTATAGATTTGTCGAATTGTATGTTAGAATGCAAAGTGTTTACAACTTGCTACGTTCATTACCAAGCTTAATAAATCTTTTATGTTTTGAATAAAATCTCTGCGTTAATGTATGCTCAGTCTTTTTGTTTTTAAATCCCTTTATTGCGTAAAATACGCAGATCATCATCATGGCTCTATTTTTTCAGAATTCCTTCAGAATTTCGCATCGTTTGAAAAAAAACCCATATCTACCTTAGTTGATGGTTGAAACGTATATGCCAAGTCACATGTACAGTTGTGGGGCTTTTCAAAATGACCTCCTGTCGGTCCGATTGTTCTTTCGTGAGTGTTTTCCTGACTGAAACCATAAGGCCCAATTATAAAAATTACTATTTATCTCGCGTTCTAATAGACCTCTCCACGGCGAATTTCATGGGCGCAGCCATTTTGTGGCAGCCATTAAGCGGCTGCAAAGTTAACTGGTCAGTGTTATTTGCAACGCTGCGGGATTTGCGCATTGACGTTACATACACGTAAAGACGGTACCCAGTCACCACTTAAGCGGCATACGCTAACGTCACCTTCCTTACCAACTAATAGTTCATTTTAAGTATCTCCTTATGTCAGATCGGCATCAAACACTTCAGTTAAGATTTTTCAAAGCTTGGCAATGTATGTAACTGACCAGGTAAATACGATTTAATGTTAAAGTCGGCGATATTAAAGTGCAGAAATTTAGGGTCTATGAATGACGTTAGATATCTAATTTATTAACTCAGTCGACTATTTCTTTATTTCAACTGCTATTTTATCCTGTCTGATTCTTTTTTGTTCAATTATCTAGATTAACGCATATTTGTTTTCAATATTCTATCAATATTTACTGTAGGCCTATAGCTTTGTAAAGGATTGATTGGCCAATTTACTAGGCGTTGAAAGCCTTTCAGCAAATTAGGATTTGGATGCTAATGAATTTACCTTAATGTAATAAATTTTCCATGATATTTTTTACAGTAAAATATGTGTAAAACTTTAATATTTTAAGGAAGTAATTAAGTGTTTAATTTTAAATAAAAGTCATTTAAAATTCCAACATTCCAATCATTATTATCCACCGATAAACTTTCTAATTAGCAACCAACAAGGGCAACCTACAAACACAATTTAAAACCTTTAAGGCAACGTCGCAAGCAATCTAAATAATTTTAGATCAACAGGTTTTTATGTTAAGTTATAATATTAGACAATATGGAACCGTCGATGTAACTTTATTTAGATTTAATCACAAGGAAATTCTATGATGAGCAACTTCTTTGTCGGCAAAGGTTCTTTTCCGTTTTTAAAGCATGAAAATATTTAAATTTTCGAAACATTGCTATTATGAAATAAAAGAAGTTGTTCATACGTAGAATTTCCTAGTTTTCCTTATACTACCACCTAAAGTGATCCTCAAACAGTTAATTTCATAGTGATCATTAAATATATTATGTCAACTAGTTTATTGATTTTTGGAGTATGGATAAATTTCTAAAAATCCCCTAAGATGTAGCTTCCTTAAATATTCTGATTTACAATATTTCAGTAAGGACTAAAACCTCTGTTGCAAATACCAGAAGATAAAATAAAATCATCCTTCATCTGTAATTAATTATAGGCATATTTAAAACACGAACTTGTCTGCAGTGATCCCAGGATCACCAGCATTGTTGCGCCATGAATTGGGTGACATCATTGTAATGGATGTAATGATTTGATTTATACAGTACCATGTCGGGGTTATATGTCTTGCAGTGGTTGAATTTGGACCCGATATCGGCGTGGTATCATCGAAGATAGGAAAAAATATTCTTTTACATTTTTCTAAATACGATTTATATCGCGTGATATTCGTACCGATTACACATTATAGATTCATTTCAATTTGTTTTAATCATCCTTCAAAATTAAATGAGTCTTGACATGATGAGTCCATTGATCGACAAAAAATACTGAAAATACAACATTTACTATATCATCATAACTTCAATAGGTATAAAAGTAATTACTAAAGTAATTAAATATGATTTAAGCATTATATATAAGTGTTACGTGTCAAAACATAAAGCTTAGGCCTAAAGCCTATTTTCTGTATAATTTTAAGATTATATCTTTCTTATTAAATGTTGACTAAAACTCACATCGGTCAAAAACTGCTTCATAATTTGTAAAATTCAGTATGTGATACCTAATTATAAGCTAGACATAAATCAGAAAATATGATAGGAGCTCTTTGGAGATGATAGACCTATATATAGATGCAGTAGGGAGAAAATAACAGTGACAGTGACTCTCTGACGGGTTTTTAGCTGTGCATGGGGCTTCTTTTCACATAATATATGAATTCAAAGAAAGGTACTTAATGACACAAACCGTTCATGACAGCTTACGATCATTTTAATTTGTAAGAAGTCATATCATTAATAAAAACGTCAATTGTAAGCATGTAGAACGTCGACGTAAGATTGCAGCCGCTTAATGGCGGACGATGCTAGCGCCACCCAAAGGGAGGTAACTGAGAGCGGCATGACGCACTGCTCTGTGGAGAGGTCTATAAGTCCTACTCTTCTTTGATGATTGCATATTTTAGCTAAAAACGATGGAATTATCTTGAAAAAGCCCTCCTTTTAATAGAAATGAGATGACCCCAGCACATGACAATAGCCCGCTCAAACCATATTTCATTATGAAGCCAACTGACGTCAATTTAGAAGTAGATTTGAAATCATGACAAATATGGCGACCGAAGGACACAAGGTTCCTGTATATATTATGCCTAATAGCCTGTGACAATACAGCCACATTGAAATTTTGAAACAAATTTCAAAGGTTATAATTTGTTCCCATTCAATTAGAATTTTTCTGAGAGTTAAATAAAGACCTCGCTTTTCTGCAAATGATGTCCTGAAAAAAATGCGGTACCCGTATAGTTGTTCATCTTTTATTTTTACCATGGTGTTAAGTAATGGTCATTTTACTGGTTTAGCTGGATTAGGTCGAATGGATGCATTTCAATTATCATCTATCACTACAGTTACAGACGTTAGTACATTATATTGGTTTTAGGTACCCAAACAGGGATAGTCCATTGTGTGTCAGATAACGAGTAAGTCAACTGTTTATTTATTTCTTGCAGATGTGTTACATACAAGAATTCTCATCTCATTCAGGAAACATCTATCATGCTGGCTGCATTGACAAAGGGGTAAATAATTCTTTGCAAAACGATGTCCGAAGCTGATCAAAATCGCGGAGGGTAGGAATGTTCCACATGCTTGGAGTTTCTCTTATATGTTGTTTCACATGTCCCCTTATTTTCTTTGATATATAGTTTCTATTCTGTTAGATTATTTTTTACCAAAACCGTAAAACAAAATTAATGGTTGTAGATACCTTCAACTGGAACGCCTAAGTGATTTTCTTTCAAAGAGTGAACGAAATGCATTTCTAATTTAATATTATATAATATATATGATAACATTATTTGCGAATTTAGTGAAATTCATTGCAGAGTTGCAAGTCAATAACGTCACACAGTATTTACCATGATCGCGTCCATGAGAACCTGAGGGCTGGGAGATGCTGCGACAAAACCAAGTGCAACACTCAACAAAGCTTAAGTAGGCCTTTTAAATCTTTTTATTCTTTTTGGCTCTCCTTATATATCGTGTCAGTTGTCATATCTCTTGCTGAAGGTAATCTAGTATTCAGGGGCTGGTTTTACAACCATCAAGAGACAATCGTGTGTGTATCGGTACAGTTCAAAACCATGATTTCTCTTACAGAAATCCCTCTAATTTCTCTATGTTGTTGGCAAAATACTTTTAAAAAACTTTAAGTTAAGTCGTCCATTAATTGGAGTACTAGGATAATAGGTCCGTTAAGCTCAAGGAACTTTTTTTCACTGCAAATCGACATTTCATTGGCTAAAAAATATACTATTCATAACACAATGAATGTCAACTTGTGTAAGAAGGGGGGAATGTGCCTTGATAGATATTTTTTCCTAATTTTCATCCTTTTAATAGGGCATTCTCAATGTTTATCAACGCATACATGTGCGTCCAAATGAATAAAAGGTAAAAGCTTCTTTTGTTTTCTTACAGTCTGGGTACACTTAAAAAAGATGGATTGCCTTTCTTATCATCTTAAATGAATGCTATTCTGCAAAATATATCAGAATTTGGTCCGCTTAACAAAATGCTAAACGTATAGTAGAAAGGTAAAGTAATAATGTTTTAATGTTAAAACACAACAAATAAGTGTTTGTTTTTTAAATTTAAAAGAATGTAAACTTTATGAGGGTCTTAGTGTGTTTATCATATCATTAGTTGTTTGGTTCGTTTTTCATTACCTTTACTTGATATTTAAATTATAACCACTGCATTTCCAAGACATACATCTAGGATAACATGCATTCTTGCAACATTTTCTATCTCTTGATCTCTTCTTCAGAATTCACAACGTTTGTGAATGAATCGCGGTGTTTTAACAATGTATTTCTGGAAAAGGGCAACACTTACAAACATTTTATCATTTTCTTGGCGAGTAGATTTGGTAATTTAACTTTGAAGTCTTTGGTTAAACACTTTCTAGTACCCCACTTCCGGTCTCGTTGCTATGGTTTATTTTGTTTTAACTGTAGGTGTATAGTAATCTACTTTTGCAATATACATTTTTTATTGTACACCCACACATGGGGGTAAAGAGATCCTCATCATTGGCAAATCCATGGAGTTGAACAGTTAAGATTTTAATTTTTAAAAATTAACGACCAAAGTTGGAATCGAACCAGGGGCGATAACACGACTTATGTATAGGTTGTAGTTTGTACCAAATTTTAATGTAATGAAGTATATGGTTTTTAAACGTTATTAAAAGTGTATTGTAAATCTTCTTTTGATCTAGTTCAGTCCAGACATGTTTATATAGAGAAGGGTGGACATCTCTTTTTCGTCAAATATAATACGACCAAGTGATGTATAAGTCAGATATACTTACACTTTCCTCAATATACCTCCTGGATCCTTGGCTCAGCTCTAAACGCCTCGGAAACCCACAATTCAACCAGGAGGTGTATTGTGTGATACATTTCGGGAAATATGGATATAAACTGAGGTACAAAAACTTAACACCCATGATTAAGTAAATGTTTTGAAAATATACAAGGTAAAATTGAAATCTTCGGTCAGTATAATCTTGTATATATGCAAAACACGCTGTACGTGAATTAATCGCCTTAACACACCAAGTCATTTATGGTTAAGGTTTATTTTTTTCTAAGTACCGCGTAATTAATTCGTGTTTTCGATGGCTGTTTCTCAAAATTAGTGATTAAACACGAATGATGAACTGGCACTTTTGCAAAGAAAAGCATACAAAACGAATGCCAAGATTAACACCAAAGCGAGGAGAGCAAGTCGTCGGTATGTCCCAGGTGGCAACAGCAATATTGCAAGAACTCTTTGATGCAGCCGACAAACCATCATTAACCTGTTACTGTGACTCCACATATTTGCAGACCAAGAGTTACAACGCCCCGAGAAGACCACTACATCTGGTTTCTTCACCTTCGCAACAGGTTCTTGACAATAACAGCGACGGCAGCAACGGCACTCGGACACAACATCCACAGGAACACCGTCAATAGGCAATTACCTTCTGCAGGTATCCGCGCCTACCGACCTCTACGTGGGATGCCATTGACCCATCAATATCGGCTGAATCGTCTGCGCTGGACAAGGACTGAGCGACGTTGGCAACGGCGGAATTGGTTACAGGTCATATTTTCTGCAGCTGACGAAAGTCGGTTTAATATGCACCATACCGACGGTAGAGTCCGAGTTCATAGGCGTAGAGGAGAGCACCAGGTTGTGTACAAGAGGTTCATCCCTTTGGTATAGTGATTGTCTGGAGTGACATTTGTTGGGATCAGAAGACACCTCTGGTTACCATACAAGAAAATCCTACTTCTCAAGCGTACATCAAGTACTGACTCCCGTAGTGCTGCCATTTCTTCAATAACAGGTACAGAGGACGATGTTTCAGCAAGATAACGCTACACCCCATACTGCTAGATTGATCAGAGATTTCCTTGCCCAGGATAACGTCAACGTTTTACCATGACCAGCGTGGTCCCCGGACTTGTCACCTATAGAACAATTGTGGGATCATCTTTGACGACAACTGAGACGTCCATAGCCACAGCAAAAGACCAGACAGCAACTGGAACAGGCACTTCATGACGAGTGGAGACAGATTCCAGCTGAGGTCATCCGACGCCTAACGTTATCCATGAGACGGCGAGTAATGGCCTGTATCAACGCCAATGGAGGTCACACAATATATTGATGTGACATAGAGTGCTCTTGAACTGGCATTAACTAAAGATGGGTATCGCTCCTCATTTCTGTATTGCAATATATTGCGATACAGAAAAGCGTATTGCAATATATTGGTAGTTCTTTGATTAAAAAATGTGCATGCGATCTTGTCTTAAAATTAGCTTTAAGAACAACCATCATTGCTCAAATAGGAGCCATTTTGGAAAGGGATATTATTTCAATCACTGTTTATGATCTGTATACATATTTGAGCTATTTTCACTCCACACTTAGTAAATCCTTTCCGTCAATCATGTTTTATTTGGTTATGTTTTTGTGCAATTTAAGATGAAAAAAATCGTTTTAAAACGTTCGATATATTGGATACTTTTAAAAGTGTGTACCGATTTGTATCCTGTTGTGCCTGTATTGAAATATACCGACATATCGATAATACTTCGCATCCTTGGCAATAACATTCATTATGGAAATCACGAAATGACATGTTCATCAAACTGTGGACTGTAAAAATTAGTTTATACCCCTTATCTCCCGGTTCTATCATATCAATTTTTTTTTTTTTTTTTTTTTTTGTGCATATTTTTCAAGTTTTACCTATATTCGGTTTGTTCGTACATATTCACAGTTGAGCGTGTATAAATAACGTTATACATTTAAACAAAAAGGACATAGATACATAGGCTACAGTGACCTTCATCATATCAATTTGTTTGGTTTGTTTTACTGTATGGCTGAAACAATACGGTGTAAAGTTTCTTTTGTACCTCAGTTTATCTATTACATACCCACACTTTCCTCGGTTTCTCAATGAATACACCTCATGTGTCAAGCGTGTTTCTTCGGCATCACTGCGCTACGACTCGGAGACCCATGATTCAAACAGGAGGTTTATCGAGAGATAAACGAAGGAAAGGGTGTTGCATAAAATCCTTATATCCTTGTAAAATCTCAAACCAACCAAATGGATGAATAAAAAAATAAAACAATAAATGTAAATTTAATTTGGTTTGATCTGACGCTATTCTGCTTTGACATGATGACTAGGACCATTATAAAGCGATAATAAAATGTACCTGTACCTTTTTATATACTGAAGAGAAATTAAAAGTGCTTGCCTGATACTATCTATCTAAGAAAGGGTCGGAATCGTTTGTGGTTTCCATGTTTTATCAAATATTATATACATGTATTCATTCATATTGAATTAAGGAAACCCAATCCATGATGCAGTATTAATAATTCCCAACAGAAATCAAATGGAATTTATGTACTGCTGCTCACGTCCATGTCTTCAAATATACATCTTTTTAATAAAATGAAGTAGAATGCCCGTTTATATACTAGTATCACTAAACTTGAACTTCAATTGATATTTATATATAAATTGTATGAAAGAATGTATAAGCACATAGTAGTATTTTTCGATAAAATAACACATACAATGATAGGAATAAACTATAATGTATTTGAAATGTGCACTGTCATAACTCATTACTCAAAATTAGGAAAGGAGGAGACGATTGGCAGTCTAGCAATTTAGAATGCAACCCAGGAAAAGTGATTATTACTGCGAAATACAATGATGTCGTTGCTATATGCAAAACACAGAAATTCGATTTAGATACTATTCAAGATCACAAGGATTGATTTTATGAAATGTGTCACACTTGAAAAAAAATGAATTAATTGGTTTTTAAAAGTTTTTATTTCCAAGAACTAAAATTGAAAATAATATTCTTGGTTTTCCTACTTTAGTAACTTTAATAACTGTATTTTGTCAAAATGTTACAGACACACATCATTTTACACCGAAACCCACACCGAAACCAACAGAGAAAGCCACACCGAAACCCACACCGAAACCTACAGAGAAACCAACCACCCATGAAACTGTAACACCCCGCCACCAACTGGTACATACAGGTATATATTTACATATAGAGATATAAAAGGTGAATGTTCATGGTTAATGAGTTAAATAGCAAACTGAACATTGGTCTTCATATAAATTCGTTACCAACCGGATTTATATTAAGGGTAATTTATTCATTGTGTTGATAATGGTTTTGCGTAAACAATGGCAAGAGTCGAAATTCATGACGTTATTTTCATGCAACTAAATCAGCTAATAAATTGGAAGTCAACATGATTTCATTTTAGTTACAGTTCAGTTTAGGGGTATATCCTTCTACACTCTCTCAAAAAAGAAACGCAACTCCTTTCTCAATATCTGACAGCATCCTCTGAATAAAAATGGTGAATGTAAATTGGATTTTTTTGTCTTGTATTCTTAATATCTTCATGAAACAGGCCAGTTGTGGCACGATGACATAGTAACAAACTGGCTTTGCTTTATACTTTACAGATATATGTGTGTGTTGAAAAGACTTGTAAAACAGTCGAAATGAGACGCTCCTGTCATCATTCAAGCCCCATTGTCATACTTGCATGCATGTCGTGATTACATTTTGCTATTGAGAAAGAAATACTTCACTCGGTAGAAAAATCTTTCGTCAAAAGTTTATCATATTTACATGTTTTGATCAACAAAAAATACTTAATGCGACGTTTAAAGTACAGTACCCCCTGCCATTACTTTTAATGAACCCGATTTCAGTCACATCATTACGTGTGCAGGTTTAACAACGCGTCTCAGTTACCGCGATTGCGTCCGATGTGTATCAACTTGGGCGGCAACTAGTGCCTGATTCGAAGATAAAAGGAAAAGAAAATCTAGTCGTGCGCGACAAAGACGGCTTTCAAGCGTATATTTAGGAACCGGAAATTGTGAGACAGCCACACTTGATTTGCCTTCATGTCGGCATGCCGGGGCTGAAGTTTCGGTCATTTTGGTAAACTGTCCTCTATTTAATGAATTTTGGTTCGATCTGCTCATGGTTGGACGCAAAATGTTTATAAAAATACCGCGAATAGAAAAAAAAATACTTTTCAATATATTGCAGTTAGAATATGGGTCTTTAAAATGATACCTACAGCAGATGTCGTCTGAAGTACTATTTTATATATATGCACATACACACACATCCTTTACTACAACGTTGAAATGTTGCAGGTGTGACCCAGTGTAAAAAGTGTGTTATAGAACGTGACATCAAATACCACTGCAACCATCACGAAACATGCCAACAAGGACAGGTTCGTCCTGCAATTTCTTCTTCAACCTAACATTCAATCCATAGAGGTTCGAATCGCTGATATTAATAAATCGCTGACTTAATGAAATATTCAAAAATACTTCGAACTTCAATCAAAATCATTTATATAAGTTTTAGAAAAAATCCAGACCTGTTATGAAAACACCCACTATATTCAGTGTAACAGTCTTTCAATTTATCAAAAATGTATTTTAAAAGCGATGTCGGTCAAATTTATAATAATGATGTATGTATATATGTATTGCATAACCTACTATAGTGTATAATCATGTAATGTTATAATTCCGACAATCCGATTGGTCGAGAACAGGTTACGTTACAGTCGACAGTATACAATAATAGATTGGTTATGGGGTATACCTGTTTTTTTATAGACCAGAGGAGAACAATATTGACAGAGGACGAAGTACGAGGTCGATATTGATTTCCTTGGGTCTATGAAAACAAGTATTGGCCGAATTCAATAGTCCATTATTTTTTATCAGGGCTACTTTAAAATACGAAAAGGGATAGAAAACGTCAGCCATGAGCGGGCATTTCGGCTCGACTGTCGGCAGGGATGGTTCAAAGACATCTTGAAAACAACAGGTCCGAAAAAAGTAATATTGACTTCAGTTACGTAAAACAGACCCGTTGACGTCAAACCGTTGTTTTATGACTTCATGTTATTGTTACCAATAGGTCATCGGCCAGTTCTTGCTTACAGTCCAGCTGAACTGCCTACAAAGTTTTATGTTCTCTTTTCATTTTGAAACCGAGTTATAATACCACAGCTATAGACTTGTGATTTCTGTGAATACCTGTTTGTACAAATCCACGGAAAACAACACCTTACTCGGTATTAGACCTCGATCGATATTGTTTTCCTTTGGTCTGTTAAACAGGTCCTGACCTCATAAATAGTCTTTATATAATTGTATATTGTTTTGCAATACATGCATATAATAAATTACGATTGTGAGCAGATTTTAGATGTTTTCACATATGAAATGCTTTGAGTGAAATAGAATACCATTGCGTTTCACTCATTGCCATGTTTTTGTAATATATCTGGACATTCCTAATGTGACTTAATAACACAAACTTTATCATATTCCAGGTTTGTTATTTACAAGAGTTCAGCTCAATACTTCAAACATTCTATCACGGCGGATGCATTGACGTCAGTGTAAGTATTGTCATATTTATAGGTCTTACAATCATGGAGAATAATTTAATAAAACTATGATAATAATGTAGAGCAATAATCAATGTGAATTAAAAGCGCTTAGTGGCATATTCCTCAACGTCAGACTTGGTCAACGAGTAACGAACATTCAATGAGGAATACAAATGGACTTGTCTTGTGCTCGAAGTTTAAATTATTCAGCAATGAAACACGTTACCCACTCATTGCGCGAGCTGTGTCCATTGTTGCTTAACTACTCTGATAGCGATCAACTATGTTGTGCTTCTCGCTAGCATGAGGTTCATGTTGCACATAACGAGACATTTCATTTTAGTATAATCACATTAAAAGCATAATTATCAAATTTAACACTCCATGCGCTCCTTCGTTCCGTTCATAATTTCATTAAATTATGAATTACATTCTACTCATGACTTGTTCTTGTTATACAGTTGTCTCCCAAAAGACATACACGCCTTAGTTATTACACACGCTGTGATGGACACCTGTTTCTAAGTTAGATTTTATTCTTAGCAACCATGGCACAATCTATCTCTCACGAAGATCCTACACTGACATGATTATGCCTGACGTATTCCCATCACACACTTGTGGGGTCATCTATCTTCCCGTCCAGCTTCAAGCTTGCACGTCAAAACCTATACAGTAAACATAAACGCTTTTTACCTTTCTCTCTGGTTACTAATTATTCAATTATTTCATTTCTGTTCTGCCATCTTGATTCGTTGCATCCTTCACTGTATATATTTATGTATGATTAATTATACCAATCAACCGATTTATTCTCTAAACAATTTCAATCAATGTAACAATACGTCTGAAACAAGTGTAAGTTGGGTTAGTTTGTATCACAACTTGAGCAGCTTAAGGGGCAGTAGCACGTTTTTTGATAATTTTTTAACTTAAAATTTTCACTGATAATTGTAAGTTAATGTTAAATGTATTATGTTGACAGTGTCAACAATCTTATTACACAAGCCACTCATCCGTAGTGAGAGGACAAAGTATGAAGATTCACATAAAATCCATTGGCGGCCATTTTTTGTGAACACCTTTAATTCATTTTGTGTTAGAAAAAGGAATCGCAAGGCTAAACTTTACCTTATATATTTAAATTATTACTGCTCCATTTAGTTTAAATTCATTGTCTTCCAATTGGAACCATTAATTTTCATTTTTCTGACATCACCTTATATTCCCCCCAAAATCGTGCTACTGCCCCTTTAAGCAAATTTGAAAAGGATCAATAATCATCAACCATTCTTTCACTTTCCCTCATTGCTCTTAGTTTGTCATCGTCTGGTTTCTTTTGCACAACTTCCATTCTTGTACACAACCAAACAAACAGATAGGGCCAATATTTTCAAGTATGTCTTAATAATTTTCAGAGTAAAAATTAGACACAAAAACATTGACATTGTACAAATAAACTAATGTGATTCATGTTTGAAGTTAATGATCATTGTTAATGATTTTGTCGAAAACATCTTTTTTCGAAAGTTTATATACCTCTTTTGACTTCAATGACCTGCAAAACTGTTTTGCTTAATGTTAGGTAATAGATACGGATGTTTTGGGGAGAGACATTTATATAGGGGAAACCCTGTATGTCGATCCCGCTGAACCTACGAATGTATCTTACCTTACAGTAAAATACTCGTTTTCGATTGGCTGACAATCGAAAGGTATAATCTTATGTGTCCCGTGAGTCTCACCTGTCACGGTGTACAAATTTCATGTACCCCGCTGTCAAAATGAAGAGGTGACGCAGAGCGTTGAGATGACGTCTCCAAATGACACACACGGTATAACATCGGGTAATACGGTCTGATGTACCATCTTTGTAGAATTGTCAGCCCTCGTCTTACGGCCCGGAAAAAATATACAAAGATGGTACATCAGACCGTATTACCCTCGTGAGAAGCATACAACGTATCACGTTAACGTACATGAATGTTTAGTACTCACTAACACTTCAACATTATCCGTTTTGTTTCGTAATGCAACGATCCCTCTAAACCATTTTAAAATATGCGACATTTGCTTTAGGATACGTTAGTAAGTGAACAAACTTAACCTACCCTGCGGTAAATGCAATCAACTGGGAAATCCGTAACAAATGTATTAAAAGAAAATGTATGGATTCATTTTAGGATCTGTTGGTCAGGAAGATATAGAAAATTTACCTTTTAAATAACGCCAAGAAGACGTCAGTGAAGTTACAAACTTATATGATCCACATCTGACCATATGGAAACACGTTTTTTTCTTTTAAGTGTTTTATTCAAAAGGTGTATTTGAATCATCGCCATATATTTCAATGAATGCTATCATGCATGTAAAAAATTGCTTTCCCTGCAATATATCGTCTTACAAACTTATGTTTTGATGATTTTCAGACATGTGACTCAGTGGCATCAACAAGTTTCCACGAGGATTACTCCAGCCAACATGTCGTCAAGGGGAGGTGTTGCAAATTTAACAACTGTAACAAAGAATCCATTTTGCAACGTATGATTTCTTCCATTTTGGTGACGTTACCGTAGTTAAAACCTGAATATCATTTGCTTGCGCACATAAGATATGTGGTTTGGAGTAGATTAGGGAACGAAGAGGGGGGGGGGGGGGGGATGCGAAGGAAGGGGTTGGAGTGATAAGGGAATGGAGCTTGAGCCCAAGGTTAAGGGTTAAACGTTCGCCGAGGAGGGAGGGGAAAGGGGTGATCGTGAAGAATGGTAAGGAAATTTGTTTGAGCCGAAGAGGGCGGGGAAGGCGGGTTGAGTCAAAGAGGGTGGGGGAAGGGGTAGGCGTCAGGAGTGGTAAAAAAAGCCCCCAACATCCCCGACTCCCCAGCCGAGCAGGGCGGGCAAGGGGTAAGCGTTAGAGTTATAAGAGAAGGGGAGTTGGCCCGAGGAGGGCAGAGAAGGCAACCCTGCTGTGGCAACCGCCTTTATTTTGATACATTAATTTTGAGATTTTAGATTAAACTCCTAACTGGTTTTTCACTTAGTGACACAAACTTTGAATATTCAAGGATCCCTCTCTTCAATCAACCAATTTCAATTCAGTACTTACAAGACTCAGGCTCTACAGTCGGAGATCATATCATTAGGTTATTCGCTTTTAAAACTTTCTTTTTACATAACATGTGTACTGAAGCAAAAAAGAAACTTCAACTTATTATTTCCATTTTTATTAAACTTTTTAAAAATGGTGTCAAAGACATCTCCAAAACCCAAATTTCGCGGACATGTTTTATTGTGAAAACACTAACTTTGCAGGAAGAGTTACTAACCGATATTTGATATTAAAAGGGCATGGGAGGGTTGATTGACAGTTAAATCAGTAATCAGGACACATGCCTCCTCAGCAGTGACAAAGGACAACAGGGATATTTGACCTTGGAGGAAGTCAGACTCACGTTGCAAGAATTATTGGATGTTCAAGGCGAACTTGTGAGTCGTTATAGACAGACTGGTAGGACGTCTGACATGTCGTGAGTGGACGACCATAAATACCGATCACGTAAAAACACAGATTCCTAACAGTGACGTTGTCAGCAAGGACAGCACTTGACCAGCTCATCAGCAGAATAACCGTATCCCAAAAGATTATATGCATATGGTATGGGCATGATGCTTATGTTTGAACATCGACATTAAAAACGAAGGTAGACAAGGACTGTTCAATGGTGGCAGCAGAGAAATTTGCCTAGAGTCATCTTCACCAATGCAAGTCGATTCAGAACTAGATTAGCGTTTGCGGGACACCACAGAGCAGAGCAGCTCTGAAATTTGGTGTTTCGCCTTACCCTTTTCCGCCTTTTTAAGCCTCAGCCTATTGGGCATTTTCTTGTAAACTTGACCTTTGACACTCAAGGTCACCCAACCAATGAATACATTTAATTAAATATAACATTAATGTAACGAATGAAAGTGTTAAAAGTTAAAATAATCCATTTTCGATCAATATATGTTGACCTTGCTTTGCTGTTTTTCAAAATTGTTAACTCTTAAGAGATTATATATACAAAACTTCATAGCACAAAACTTCAAAAGTTATCGAGTTTACAGGGAAGTTTTTAGCGATTTATTAACTCATGACCTTGACCTTTGACCTTGAAAGTAAACTTTTCAAAATATTTTACTCTTCGTAGGATGATATAAGATAGAGTTTCATGGCACAAAAAAAAATCAAATTATCGCGTTTACAAGGAATTTTTTAGTGATTTCATAGCTCGTGACCTTGACACTTGACCTTGAAAGTGAACATGTCATTGTAATTTCCCAGAGGTGTAAACACTTATAAATACATGTTCACGAGGTCTGAAAGGATTAAGTTATACCCAAATTAGTTGCACAAATTGCAATAACACAAATCCCATGACCTTGACGTTTGACCATCAAGTTTACACAATCAATGAATACTTTTTATTGAGTATAACAATCATCTATTGATTAAAAGTGTTCATAGTTAAAATAAAGCATTTTCGCAAAACCATGCTAAAGTTGTGACCTTCCTGGTACCTTGACAGACAGATTGTATCGAAAACCTTTTCAAATTTTGTTACTCTTCCAAGGATTATATATACCAAGTTAGAGTTTCATAGTACAGGTTACAAGGATTTTTTTTAGTGATTTTATAGCTAGTGACCTTGACATTGAAAGTGAAAATATCATGTCATTATAACATGTTTCTGCATTTCCACTATGAATTCGAATTGAAATCGTTGATTAGTTATAAAGTTATGAGCCAGACACAAAGTGTAATGGATGGACGGACGGTGTCCATTTTAATACCCTCGCAACTTCGTTGTTTGCTGGTTTTAAAAATATGTGTTTATGTGATTTTGTGTGTCAAATACCTGACAATCATACACTTGGGACAAATTTGCTAAGGAAAGGGATTGAATGATTTCGATTTGATAATCCACATAAATACAAGCTGACTGATTGATCTTTTTTTCTTTAAATAAAGTTATCATTTTCAAAAATGTGGCCTTTTTTGATTGTAATTGTGAAAAGAAATGAGGTGGCGTTTCTTTTGTGCTTCAGTATAGATACACGACTGAAAAGAATTTAAGGAACACACAAGTGCTATTTATCATTGTGTCTGCAGCTAAAAAGGTTAATTATTTCTATATCCATACCTTATCTCGGGCTACTGAGTTTTAAGATTTCAAGATCTGTTTGAAAATTTGATAAATTTTTAATTTCTTGATTTTATTTTTACCAATTTTCGTTAGAAAAGTGTCGAAATAAGTAATTGACTACCAGATATATAAATATCAAAGCAATAAAGTCACTAAAGACAAAACTGCATCGTTGTAAACGTAAACCATATGACATAATGTGACCTTCATTTTTTATCCCTGCTTTGTTTTTGACACCACTACAGTAATTGACTACAATATATCAGTTTGACAGTATTTATCTAATGAAATACATAAATTTAACCATACGCTTGATTATCAGATATACAAGGGTCAATACGAAAATCCTTGTCATAACACAGGAAATTAAACAGTTTACTGTATAGAAAAAATATGAGTAGTCATTCATAGCACGGAAATAGTTAAGGACATTCTTCTCAAATGTATATATACCCACACCCTAAGCAAACTCAACTTCCAGCAGCCACCCATCCGACACCATCCCCAACAACAACACCTAAGCCATTAACAACAACAACAACAACAACACCTAAGCCAACAACAACAACAACAACAACACCTAAGCCAACAACAACTCCTGCGACAACAACAACAACACCTGAGCCAACAACAACACTAGCAACAACTATAATTGCAACTCCTGACCCAACGACAACAACACCTAAGCCAGCCACAACAGGTAAAAAATATGCTAATCAATGCCTACGAACTATAAAAGGTCGATGTCGATGCATATCAAAGATCTGGTCAGAAAACTAGCTAAAATATGCTAACCACTTTAAGGGAGCAATCTAAGGATAAACAAAGTAGACATAAAACCTATTTCCGGATTTTGAAGCTCCAAAGAGAGGAAAGATAAAACATAACTGTATGTAACCAATGCCAGTATGTAAAATACAGGAAGTAAATTAACCGATAAATGTGTTCCAGTGACAGTCCTTTCGGGGATTTGTTTTGGTGGAAACTATATTTAAGATTTCATTCGATTATTTACACATTTCTTTTTATTTTGAACATTATTATAGCAATTTAGTTGAAACATGTTACTGAGGGTTTACATTAGGTCGTCGCAATAATATTTATACGACTAATCATCTCTTCAAAAATACCAATTGATCACATACTGAGTTAAAATATATTCCTGCACGGAATTAAAAGGGGCAGTAGCACGTTTTTTGACAATTTTATATTTTCAAATTTTCACTGATAATCGTAAGTTAATGCTAAATGCATAACTTTGATACTGTCAAAAATCTCATTACACAATCCAATCATCCATAGTCAAAAAACAAATTATAAAGATACACATAAAATCCATTGGCAGCCATTTGTGTGTGAACACCTTTAATTCTTTTTGTGTAAGAAAATTAATCGCATAGATTGACATTATATGTTTGATTTATTACTGCTTCATTTATTTTTAATACCCTGTATTTAGATTGGAACCATTTATTTTCATTTTCCTGACATCGCCTTATATTCCCCCTAAAACGTGCTACTGCCCCTTTAAAAATAGCCATAAGCGGTCTTTTGATGTTTATTATGATCCGCGACAGTTTACCTAGTACTTAAAAATATTTATTTTGAAACGAAGTCTTCGTTATTGAGTTGTATTACATCGCTGCACGATAATCTGACATTCAGTCTTTTGATTGGCTAATTCCACTTCAACGCAGTGGACTAAACACAGAAAATGTGGCCTGTAATACCAAGGCCGAAGCCACAGAATTTAATGATAGTGATCTTGTGTAGAGATTTCTTTCTGCAAAACATTCACAGTCTATTCCAGTAAAAATGTTTTCTTTTCTGGGTTGTGTAGCTATAAGAAGCTGTAAATGTCGAAAAACAGCCCTTATTATATAGAATATATCAAACCAATATACAACTTCTTGTAAAGAAAAGAGCAAAAGTGTATTCTAAATATGCAGTAATTCAAAGAGAAAAACATTCATTACTCAAAATTATTCTTGTCAGAGATACACAGTACTAGTTTAGGAAAAAATCAAAAGGTAAATAATTTCAACATTAAATATTGGTACAATTATTTCAAAGATAGGATAAGTAGTCTGAGTCCATCTTTCGCACGCATCGGGCGAGATATGCATTTACAAGAAATTCATATTCACCCTTGCGACAACTCGAAGGGAAAGCTGTGACGGGAAGTAGCCTGATTATTGAGCTATGGTGTAGGCCAACCAAAAGCGAGGATATGTTTGAATTGAGCACACAAAACTGTAATAAAACGATGCGATTTCTAAATAGAAACTGAGAGATACAGCCTAAAGCTGGGTTTACACTTGCACGACTCTCAAATCCGCAATGGCACGCATTAAATCGTGGCAATGCGTATCTTTGTCGTATCGTTATCGTGAATAATTCGTGAACTGCTCATGGATGCGTGCAAATGCGCGAAGAATTAACCAAATGTTTGGTTATTTCTTCACGCACTCCAATGCGTGCCAGGTGCGCAAAGTATTCGTGAATTTGTCTCAACTTGTTCGTAACTTATTCTAGTAGTGTCGTGAAATGCGTGCATAATTGTGTGTGTCACGATAGAGATAAGACAAGGTTGGGCATTTCAAGCAATGCAATTTCAGGTACATCAACCGTCTCTTCTCTTCAAGAAGCGCGATATCTTGGAAGTTATTCATGGTGTTCACTCTGTGACAGTAGAGGATGAACTGATTTTAGGGTACTGCCTTTATATACCTCCAATGCGGGCAGTATCGTACACCATGCGGGACTAAAAAGGACACGATCTTGACAAGCATGCGTGAATTAGTCGAACCTGTGCGTGCAGTTGCGCCTACTGCGTACCAAAACGCAACTTAGTCGCAACAAATGCGTGACCAGAACGCAGCTTTATCGTGGTTATGCGCCAATTGTTCGTGAAATGCCGGGTAAAATCGCAGCACTTGCGTGCAGTTTTCTGCGGCAAATGCGTGAAGTGTGCTTGAATAATGCGCAAATGGGGGGTGTACGCATTGTTTTAATTGTTTTCAAAACAATGTTGCTTCGTCTATTGGCACGCACTAAAGTCTTGAAGTGCGGATCCAAAATGCGTGCAAGTGTAAAGCCACCTTTATTCTATGCAGTATTTTGGTTACCTATATTCACGCATCGTTTTTATGACTGTTGTCACAACGTAACTAAGGGATTAATTAGAAATTAAATTTCGCTTCGAGTTCGAGATGGACTGACGCAAGGGACGTTACTCTGTTTGTCCTACAGGGGGCGCTGATAGAGTCACAACTTTCCCGTCGAGTTGTCGCAAGGGTGAATATGAATTTCTTGTAAATGCATATCTCGCCCGATGCGTGCGGAAGATGGTCTGAGTCAAGCTGACACTCATTCACAACCATATATTGTATTTGAAAATGATAATCTAGATTTCCCCATTACTAAAGATGAGATTCTAAAAAGTATACAACGTCTAAAATGTTATACATCTGTTTTCAAACACTCTTCAGATATAAGTGTACCTTATCTTGAACTTGTGAAATGGTTCCATGTGGATCATTTCCAGAGGCTTGGAGTTATTGTGCCAATTCATAAACATGATGATCTTAAAGAGACACAGAGTATGTTGACAGGATCACATATGTCAAATTTTAAAATCGACGTTATTACATCGGGAACCACTAACTGTTACTGAAAATAACAAGTTAAAGGTCAATCTGTACATTAGAGCGAAAATACGGCAATTCAAAGTCGGGATTTTGATCGAAAACCGGACAATGTGGCTCGAGTGGTGCGCGGAAATTCGAGAACGTAATTTTGTAACCTAGTCATAAGCTGACAGGAAGATATATTCGATTCGATAGTGTTTATTAGGTATTGTAACTAATTGGTAGATTAATTGGATGGATAATTTCGAAAATTAAACGTATTTGAGATGTTTTCTTGATTTTGCCATAGAATCTAGCATTTTAGAGATATTATGCATAAATAGATATATTTGCAAGTCCAGTGATGAGATATGAACTTCAATCAGCATATTAGATATCTTGAAGCTTATCAAAACCAAATAAAATTTTAAGAACGATACTCTGTGTCACTTTAACGATATAAGCAATTATGGAGTCATCTCGCTGTCAAGAATATTTGGTGAACTATTCACATACATAATCAATAAAAGGTTTGTATTTTGGGCAGATGCTCTCAATAAATCCATTGAAGAACAAGCAGGCTTTAGGAAGGGATATTCAACTATTGACAATATATTTATACATCAAGCTTTGGTCCACAGATAACTCGGTGTCAAAGGAGGGAGATTTTATGTGCTCTTTGTTTACTTTGCCAAGGCTCTTAACTCAGAAGGATAACTATGGCAACGTTTAAGATCTCATTATCTTAAGATCTATCAGCATCAACATGAATTAACTATTGGGTGGCATTTATGATATAATGTAAAGGTTTGTGCGCGAAATAATAATGAGATTTCGTAAATATTTATTAGTCATATTTGATGTCAAGATACTCCACATTATGTTGTATGCCCTGGGCCTCCTTTCACAAAGCAACCTTTACTAAGGTTGACCTTAGCTCCCATCTTTTAATATTGCACTAAGGCTACCTTAAGGACGATCACCTTAGGGCTCTGTGAAAGGGGACCCAGGCCTGTTGCCTATTCAGCTATGTATTAAATAAAGATTGTAATGTTTTCAAAAAAATTCCATCGACATTACGCTTATGCTTAGTGCTCCTTTACACCAGGTGTGAGGTTCTGCAGGCAGTGTACCAAAGGCCAACAAGCTGGCAACTGCCTGGTGGAAGTGTGCCCTCAGCATCAGGTGAGTTATGGAAAGAATAAAAGTATTTCCAGCTACAAAAAACGCACAGCAGAAACATGTACCGGTTCATATCTCTCTTTCTCATTTCACATTTTCTTGTGTGCTGAAGAAACTTTCTATATTGAGAGATTTTAACCAAACTTTCAAACAAGGTTAGGTGACATATATTTTTTTAAGTTGGTGTGGATGTTTGTCTGCTCACAACAGAACAAGGATTTGAAAATTGTTATAGCGTCAACAACATCAATGGATTGCCATTTGTAAACATTTATTGTATATATGAGCGCCAGCTTGTAAACAGAGGTAGAAATATTAGAACAGAAAGCTCCCATATAGTGAAACACCTAAAGTGAAAACAAAATCTTATGGCGAACGCTCTTTTAAATATCAAGCACCCCTCATATGGAACCAACTGCCTCCACATCTTAGACAACCACTAACTAAAGCTTCCTTCAAGATATCTTTAAAAACCTTCCTTTTCCAGCCAACATTTAATGATTCCTAGAAGAAACTCATAACAATACTCTTCTCTTTTGTATGTCTATGTATCCATGTTTTGTCTACTTTTTTTCATCAAGGATTTGTCAAGCGCCTAGTGCTCAATTTATGAGGTCAGGCGCTAAATAAATACTCATCATTATCATTATCATTAATATATGATGTAACATCACTTCGAACTTCTTCCTTCTGGACCCTGCCTTTGCGTGCCTTTGTTAAAAATGAACAGAGCCCTTCAAAACTTCATACTAACAAGTACATGTATCCGTGTAATTAATATATTTTTTGTATGTTAGATATAACACTATACAGCCTGTTATCTACTGTTGAACTGAATATCTTTATGCTACTGTTAGCTATATTTTATTGATGTGTCACATTTTTTACATGTTTTTTATTCATAGTTGTGTACATTGTGTGCCATGTATATATGAGGCCGTTTTGATGTAAAAATAATTTCCTCCGGGATAAAAAGTCTTATATTATCTTTTATTATATGATCAGCAATGAAATACTGGGATTTATCAGTGAAATAAACTGTCTATCAGGCAACAGTGACGATATATTATATTTTCACTGTGACCAGTGACGATATATTATATCGTCACTGGTCAGGTGCCGGAACTACTTTCAGCCATGTGAACAAAAAGGGGAAACATTCCAGTTTTAAAGTCATTTTAATTACATATTTCATTAAAAATCATATAATAAATAGAATACTTAATGTAGTTTTCCAAATACCAGGTTTATTTCATCTCGTGACATGGGTAAAGTTGATATTTCACTTGTGGCTGCGCCACTCGTGAAATATCAACTTTACCCATGACACTCGATGAAATAAACCTGGTATTTGGAAAACAACATTAAGTATCCTCTATTTATTATATGGCGAACAGTGAAATACTGGGATTTATCAGTGAAATAAACTGTCTATCAAGCTACAGTGAAAATAACTTATATTTTCACTGCGAACGGTGACTGATATAATTTGACGTCATAAAACAATGGTCTCACGCGGCGAATTGGCTTATGACGTCACAGTGTTACTGTGGTGACGGGCTGTTCCTAGCGGCCGCTCGGCGTGAAAATGACCCTTTTCGGACGTAATTACAATGGTAAAATTATATAATAAATAGAATATCCGTCAATGCTTGACAAATACCATGTTTATCTCATCTCGTGAGGTAGAAAAGTTATATATTTTCACTCGTGGCTGCGCCACTCGTGAAAATATAACCTTTCTACCTCACTCGATGAGATAAACATGGTATTAGTCAAGAAAAGACAGATATCCTCTATATCTTACACTATTGTATGTTAGCAAGCGTCGGTTTGGGGAAGTTTAGAAGAACCCCTCTCAATTATTTGCATGAAAATTCGCCCCCTCCAAACATTTGTGTTATAAGGCCTGTAAACTATGTTCAAATTGTATCTTGTAAAACAAACTTTTGACTTCATTTTTGTTGTTGGTCAATCATTGTACAATGTACAACATTTGTGCTACATGACTTCAATAATATTTTCAGACTTATGCCTGTTACGTGTTAAAAGCAAACAGAGATGGTCAACCTATGGATTATCAATCGGGATGCATTGAAAAACAGGTAAAGATGAGTATCATTCTTTGATTTGGTAAGTCAATTCGATTGTCTTATAAGGTATAAAAGTGCTGAGGAAATTTTTTGACCAATTCTAAAGTTGTATTAGTTTAAAGAAGGATTTTATTTGGACTTATTGCCTATTATATCACCATAGCTATTGAAAGTTAGAAAACGATATCATAAATGTGCCTGTTATAGTTGAAACCTTGTGTACATAGTCCTGAAATAGTGCGGAATATAATTTGTAGCTTTCATGGCCTTGTGACCCCTAATAAGACCAAAATAAAACCTTTTCATATCTTTCTCCAGAAGCGTTAGGCCTAGAAAACTGAAACCTTGTGTACATACTACTTGACTAGTGAGGAATATAATTCATAACTTTGGTGACACTTTGGCCCCTAATAAGGGTCACACCCTTAAAACCTAATTTCATCTTTTCTTTCAAGAAGCATCAGGCTTAGAAAGCTGAAACTTTGTGTACAGACTCTTAATTTAAGATTCTAAATTGTACATTTGGTGACCCCATGGCTCCTACTAAGGAGGGAACCAAATTTGCCACAATTGATATGAAGCCTGATGAGCTACAGAGCAAATGGCTCTATTCTTTATATGTTTCCTCTATCATTTGATTCCAGTCTTGTGGTATGATCGAATCACTAAACAGCTTGTCTACACATCAAAATGGAAAATGTTGCTACAACAATTTATGCAACGACGAATCAATTGTGGCTCCCAAAGGTAGGTGAAATTACAGAGGGGAACCGATTCAAGTAGTGACACTAGATGCTTGAATTATCAAATGATTTGAAACAAGTTCTCATTTCAATTATTGTACAGTTTAACGTTGCTCGTTTCACATCTCTATGCTGATCAACGACCCTGAGACTTTCACATTCTGAGGGGTTACGTTTATCTACTACATGCATACAACTGAAAAGAAGTTAAGGATCAAACATTTTGTTCTACCATAAATGTTTCGATGCATAGATAAGATATAAAGTCAGGTTTTTAAGCAGAAACTTTGTTAAAATGGGTTCAGTATATTCTGACCACAAAAAATGTGTACAGCGCATATGCCATGTCGCAAAACAACGAGTACGATAGTCACCTGAGAAATCCCCCATTCAGTGTCAAGATGGGTCAATGACACTGTTTGCATGGCTCAAGCGCAATGTATTCGGGCCTCAATCGGGTGGTTATGTCTTTGAAAATTATTATGCATTTTCTTTGAACAGTTTAAGTACTGCGCGTACCATACTGATACTACTTTCATTCGAAATTGTGTCATTGTATGAGTCGAAGCCAAAACCAAAACGATCTTGATTGAGGAAGATATCATTGCGTGGCTATAAGGTGTGTCAAAAGAGATGTTTGTCACCGGTTGACTCCTTTCAAGCCTCTGTGGAAAAATTATCTGTGTGGAACCACTCGAACAAGATGTCACGAACAAATATGTTTTCTTATCTTTATTACATTACAGCTGCACCGATTGGCACTTCTACAACAAAAACTGCAACTGAACCTAGTTCCACATCATCTACGGCTTCAACTACAGAGACTCCAACCTCAACCCCTACCTCAACGCCTACCACAACCCCTACCACAACACCCACCTCAACGTCCACCACAACCCCCACCTCAACGCCTACTACAACGCCTCCTACCACCACCCTGGCATTGTCTACAGCAATGAAAACTACTACATCGACTACAACTGCTACAACAACCTATCAATCACCTACTTCAAAGTCAACTAAACCAAGTATATCGACTTCTGCACCAACAACAAAATCAAAAATAGGTCTTGTGCAACTCATTTAAGCGTGCCCTTTTCTTCATGTGATAAATAGAATGAACCATGGACTATTTCTAAAAGATTTGAAATTTAAGGACTATTTCTAAAATATTCGAAATTTAATGTTTAAACTTGGGAAACCATATCTCTAATGTTGAAATGTTGATATTTTTTCAATTCATCAATTTAGTGCCATTGCTTGACTGTTGGTCAATCACATTAATGCCCGACTGTCATCAAACTGCAATAGTTGATACGTGTGTCAAGTATGTGATTCTAAAAGTTGTACAAGAGTATGCTTACAAACTAAGACCGTGCCTATTTAGACATGTAAGCTTTGAGTCCTTTGAGATGAAGTCTTAATTTCTCCACTCATGACATTGGCGGAGGAAACATATTCTGATAACTGTTGTCCAAATTTCATTCATTTAATCAATTTCAATCTATCATCTTAACAGCATTTTGCTTAACTGAATTACTCATTTAATGCAAAAATTACTAGATATTGATTTTTGTTACATTACGAAGTATGGGGAATCCTGAAACCTGATAGTGTCTTAACGCTCCTTTAAGAAATATCACAAAGCAAGTTTTTGAGAAATTTACATGATGCATTAAGATTTTAACTTATAACTAGTACAAAAGATGGTAAGACTCGCTCATTTTCTGTTTTGCAGTTACAAGGTCTGTAAGTTCAAACAAAGTGAATTTATGACGATGACAATGACGATGATGCAGACATTACAATTATGACGACGATGAGCAGGATCTACAGCAAATTGTTTTCATTGTGTTTAGGTAACGTGTGTGAGGTGTGTGCTGACGAGTACTGCAACAACGTGATCCCATACCAGTGTCCAGAGTTATACCCCCTTTGTTTATCCTCAGTGAAAAACGAAAAAGGACAAATTTCCTATGAAAAAAGGTGAATGCGCCTCTTATGAATTCTATCCTTACAGTTTATCAAAGTCGTGCAAACTTTAAAGGTAAATGCGCCTCTTTTACATTCTATCTCTACAATTAATCAAAGTTATGCAAAGGTGAAAGGTAAATGCGCCTCTTTATATTACAAATTCTATCCCTACAGTTATGCAAAGGTTGTTTCTTTTGGTATACCAATAGTGGATCATAGTGCAAGTATCATGTCCTTTGGATTTAGTTTGTAGTCATTTGAATAACTTCAGCTGGACTGTCAAGGATCACCAATTCTCTGTTTGTATAATTACAATTCTTGTTAAATAAATACATTCAGGTTCCTTTCTGAGAATGTAAAAATAACTGACGCATTTCCTGGAAATTACTATGATAACGATTCTATTCTTTATACGTACGAATTTTTTAAAGGGACGACAAACGATGAATAACGGATTGCATAAGAATGGTAGCTTACATGATAATGCATACTTATAAATAAATCTTTTCCTAGTTTAAAAAATGATTACAAAAGCCTTTCATCATTATTACAATTAAACATTACAATTTAAAAGAGTATTAACTATGTGAGGCAGAATGAGTTGAAGTTTGCATCTTTGGGACATTTTGCGTGCACTTCATTTTGACATTGTGTAAAACGATTCCTGTCTTTCCAGTGCCGATAATGGCTTGAAATAATTCTCAAACGGCGCTTAATAACTTCCTTACTAACGTATTTTGCAGGTGTGCATCGTTTACCGAGTGCGCCACAAGATGGGTGATTGAGTCGAGCGTGAAGCCAGAATGCTTAAGTCTCGGTCAGAATACAACCCTCGCCCCAGGTTTAGACTGTACGTTTTGTTGTGATGCGGACAGTTGCAACACGGACATCCTACCTCCCCCAGAAACTCTCTCCTATAAGGTGATAAAACATACCGTATCGTAGGTTGAGATTACCTCCCCTACCCTACAGAGAACGCTTGTAATTTAGTCAAATAAATATTACCACCAGAAAGACCTTGTTGCTTATTTTGGTGGCTCTGTGTTAACATGTAGAACGCACGAAGTCACAAATAGATTGAGATAATAAAACAGTAGCTCATTTTGTATCCAAAATTTTCCCATCTTGGACAAATAAAAGTTGCCATGCAAAGTTGCTATACTGTGCCTGATTCAGAAACACTGTCCTAAAATTTTATGATAATAACTGTGACGTTCTTACAAAACCCTGAAGTCTAAAAGCCACATGCTTCGTGTCCCTTACATCTAGCATATAACATGAGCTTTTTTACAGCACTTTAAATGTTGTTATCCTGCTTCCATCAGAACCATTATCCTGGAAACTTATAGTCAAAGAAGGGGAACAAAGCAGTTATTCTAGCGTCATGTAATTGTTCGTTATCACCATAGTAATCAATAACACTTAAAATGAGGATTATTTTATTTGTCAAGAACCATGGTAAAGATTGGGTTAGAAATTCAGCAGTTGAATCGTTAGCATCCTTCAATGTATCTGTGTTTGTGGCGTTCTTGTACCATTGGTGCAGTTCGTTCTTGTACCATTGGTGCAGTTCGTTTTTGTACCATTGGTGCAGTTCGTTTTTGTACCATTGGTGCAGTTCGTTCTTGTACCATTGGTGCAGTTCGTTCTTGTACCATTGGTGCAGTTCGTGCTTGTACCATTGGTGCAGTTCGTGCTTGTACCATTGGTGCAGTTCGTGCTTGTACCATTGGAGCAGTTCGTTCTTGTACCATTGGTGCAGTTCGTGCTTGTACCATTGGTGCAGTTCGTGCTTGTACCATTGGTGCAGTTCGTTCTTGTACCATTGGTGCAGTTCGTTCTTGTACCATTCGTGCAGTTCGTGCTTGTACCATTGGTGCAGTTTGTGCTTGTACCATTGGTGCAGTTCGTGCTTGTACCATTGGTGCAGTTCGTGCTTGTACCATTGGTGCAGTTCGTGCTTGTACCATTGGTGCAGTTCGTTCTTGTACCATTGGTGCAGTTCGTGCTTGTACCATTGGTGCAGTTCGTGCTTGTACCATTGGTGCAGTTCGTGCTTGTACCATTGGTGCAGCTCGTGCTTGTACCATTGGTGCAGTTCGTGCTTGTACCATTGGTGCAGTGCGTGCTTGTACCATTGGTGCAGTTCGTGCTTGTACCATTGGTGCAGTTCGTTCTTGTACCATTGGTGCAGTTCGTGCTTGTACCATTGGTGCAGTTCGTGCTTGTACCATTGGTGCAGTTCGTGCTTGTACCATTGGTGCAGCTCGTGCTTGTACCATTGGTGCAGTTTGTGCTTGTACCATTGGTGCAGTTCGTGCTTGTACCATTGGTGCAGTTCGTGCTTGTACCATTGGTGCAGCTCGTTCTTGTACCATTGGTGCAGTTCGTGCTTGTACCATTGGAGCAGCTCGTGAGGGTCCATGTTGGAGGTGTAGCCTGGCTGTCTTAATAATAATAAGGATGCTTGTATAGCGCTAAACTCCACAAGACATATGCTCAAAGCGCTTACATTAGTCTATACAAAATTGAACAGGAATGTTTTCAAGTGTTTTTGAAGGTAGTGAGTGAGTCCAACTCCTTCAGACATTGTGGAAGAGAGTTCCATTGCTGAGCAATGATGAAGGCGAAGGAGCGTGCTCCAAACGTCTGCAGATTGAGCTTTGGGACCTGTAGTTATTTGCGGCTGTCTTCCTCATATCTCTAAAATCGTTATATGTGATCACTTTGAAAAGCGTTGTCAGGGTATCCTTCCATTGAGGCTTTTCAGTTCTCTGAATATAGGTTTAAAGTGGTATATCAAAGAATTAAGGAATTCACAAATATCGTAGATATTTAAGTTTGATATTTTGGATTGACATCAACTGGGAACTAAGGTATTTTGTTATTTTGATTCTAAATTCATTAGGTATTTTTTCCCTGAGACGTAATCGTTTTGTTCTCTTGCTACTGTTTCATATCATTCGTAGACTAAGCAACACGTTTTAGAATGTAATTAAATTTGCTAATATTGTAAAGGAGAGTTAATCCGACGTTACGTACCTATACACATTTCACTCAGCATTCTCTCCCAACAGAGGTAGATCAAGTTATGAAATGTTGATACAGCCTCGAGCTCTGTTCTATTACGCCGACTTTGTCGGATAGAATGGGAGATGCCTGATTGGAGGCAATCAAAGTTAGTTGTGCAATCAGCGACGATGTTCTTAAATCATCATTTTGACTACTGAATCATTGCAAAGGCATTGTGATATGAACCACCCTTTCCATGCGAGAAGCGTTGTCATTTGATAAAGAAATTTAAATTGATCGTTGAGCAATTTTGTTTCGCCAGGGGAAACTGCCGGAACCCACGGATTTCGGCGTAATAGAGCAGAGGCTGTATCAACATTTCATGAGTTGATCTGCTTCTGTGGGGAGAGAATGTACACTATGCCAAAATAAAGATCAAGTTATCTCCTAAAGAAATTATAGTCGCAAGCGACTATAAATGGAATCAGCGCTTATGGTGAATATATGTTTCATAAAGATAGTTGTTCAAGTTAAAAGCTTGAGTTTGAATAATTGCAGCAACTGTATGTCGACTTAAGCAATAGTAAAGATTATGTGTCAGTTTGAAATGCATGAAGTCAGCCATCCTCGATAATCCAGCGCTTTCGTTCCGATAAATCTACACTACAAGCCCTGGAAAACTTTACGGGGGTTTATCTCAAACCAAATTACCTCCCTTTACGAACATGTTATCCAATCAGAAACGAAACGCAGGCACCAAGTGCGTAAACAACTCAACCGTTCGCGACATCAAGTGAGTGAGTGAGTTGGGGTTTAACGTGTTGTCAGCAGTTTTTCAACTATTCAACACGTGGATGGTGCCATCCAAAATAGAGTAGACAGATCAGGGAGAAACGGAACGAATATGATGAGGAAAGCGACGGAAAGAAAGGTATAGTTAGAGGTAGAAAACTGGTTTTGGAAGTGATCCAATTGTTTGTTCAAAAACAAGCGTTTAGCTGAGTCATTGCAAAGGGAGGTAATTGGGTTTGAGGTAAAACCCCGTTAAGTTTTCCAGGGCTTGTAGTGTAGATTTATCGGAACGAAAGCGCTGGATTATCGAGGATGGAAGTCAGCGTGACCAAGCTCATGAAAGCATTTTGCATCTTTTTTAAGTGAGAATTTTCATGTATTTGTTAAATATGTAAAGCTATAGATTCTTATGCATTAAGTAACAAAAAAAGCAAGCAAACACCATTGCACTGAATGATGTTAAAGGGGCAGTAGCAAGTTTTTTGATAATTTTATATTTTTCACTGACAATTGTACGTTTATGCTAGATGTATTATTTTGTAGTGTCAAAAATCTCATTACACAAGCCAATCAACCATAGTCAAATGACAAAGTATGAAGATTCACATAAAATCCATTGGCGGCCATTTTTTGTGAACACCACTAATTCATTTTGTGTCTAGGAATAGCATGGCTAAACTTATCATTATATATTTGAATTATTACTGCTCCATTTAGTTTGAATACATTGTCTTTCAATTCGAACCATAAAATTTCTTTTTTCTGATATCACTTTATAATCTCCCTAAAACGTGCTACTGCCCCTTTAAGCCATCGGAAATATTGTAATGTTGTTAAGTAACATCATGATGCGTACGTAAAGAAGGGTAACAATCTTACGTATCGATCCATGTTTATATGTGCTGTAACCTCAGTACCGTCCCTTAAATTGACACAGAGTATCTTTCTTAAAATCGTATTTGGTTTTGATAAGCTACAAAATATCTAATATGCTGATTGAAGTTCATATCACATCACTGGACTTGCAAATATATCCATTTATGCATAATATCTCTAAAATGCTTGATTTTATGAACAAATCAAGAAAACATCTCAAATACTTTTAATATTCGAAATTATGCACCCAATTAATCTACCGAGTAGTTACAATACCTAATAAACATGACAAGGTTTCAAAATTACGTTTGGCGAATTTCCGCGCGCCACTCGAGCCACATTGTCCGGTTTTCGACCAAAATCACGACTTTGAATTGGCCGTATTTTCGCTCTAATGTACTGATTGACCTTTCACTTGTTATTTTCAGTATAAGTTAGTGGTTCCCGATGTAAAAACATCGATTTCAAAATTTGACATATGTGATCCTATCAACATACTCTGTGTCTCTTTAAAATATTAATATACAATTTTTCATGAACCCCATTTTTATAACTTATGCCCTCTATTATACATATCTTACATGATTTGAAAAAACTAATTAAAAAGGTAAGTGGTTTTCTCAATGGTTACAGACCTAAACACGTTTGACACACTACTATTCTTACGAGTTCATCCATAACGTTTTGTCAATTGCAAAGTTGCTGTTGCAACGCACGTGCAATTGCAAATTCAAGTGAAAAGAGCGTTGCAGGTTTATTGTCACACGCAATGCTGAGAGTGACGTTAGCTATAGCAGGTTTCCAAAAGTATTGAAAATATGTAAAGTTTGGGCAGTTTTACCTGAACAAAGGCAATGCAATTTTTCTGTGCATTCATAAAGGAAAAGTCACAGTTGGGAAAAACTTAGTTAGTTGTAGGAATTTCATACATAACTCGAATAATAAAGAAATAAACGTTCAAAACCATTTTATTTCTATTTCCGTGAGTACTATATCGCATATATTTAAATACCTTAAATGGTTCTAAACTGATCAATTGAATGTCAGTTTGTCAGTTTGCACATGAAAATGAGCGATGTAAGAGCTACATTCAAACACGTGAGAACCAACCGAGCTGATGAAGGTAAGAGCTACATTTAAACACGTGAGAACCAACCGAGCTAATGAAGGTAAGAGCTACATTTAAACACGTGAGAACCAACCGAGCTGATGAAGGTAAGAGCTACATTTAAACACGTGAGAACCAACCGAGCTAATGAAGGTAAGAGCTACATTTAAACACGTGAGAACCAACCGAGCGGATGAAGGTAAGAGCTACATTTAAACACGTGAGAACCAACCAAGCCGATGAAGGTAAGAGCTACATTCAAACACGTGAGAAGCAACCGAGCGGATGAAGGTAAGAGCTACATTCAAACACGTGAGAACCAACCGAGCTGATGAAGGTAAGAGCTACATTCAAACACGTGAGAACCAACCGAGCGGATGAAGGTAAGAGCTACATTTAAACACGTGAGAACCAACCGAGCGGATGAAGGTAAGAGCTACATTCAAACACGTGAGAACCAACCGAGCGGATGAAGGTAAGAGCTACATTCAAACACGTGAGAACCAACCGAGCGGATGAAGGTAAGAGCTACATTCAAACACGTGAGAACCAACCGAGCGGATGAAGGTAAGAGCTACATTTAAACACGTGAGAACCAACCAAGCCGATGAAGAATAGCCTGCGTCTTGTCCTTTCATGGAGATTCCGTACGCATTGTTGGTGAAATAATACAAGACAGACTTTTAGTTTAAAAAAAGAACTACCGAAACCAAAAGCAAAATGGTCTGGTACTTCGACACTCTCATCCTTCAATGAGCTACAAACAAGTGTGTTGTTGTAAATTTCTGGAAGCCGGAAGTCCAGTTATGATATGGGCAGCTCTGGCGACATAAGTTAAGCATATCGTACATGCTGTATATAGGAACATTCCTGAGTATACCTATTAATTAAATAAATAATATGTTTAACCATAGCATTTCTTGGGCATTGCTTTATATACAAACTATCATTAAAAATAAGTATTCTGTTCACCATGCTGAGAAATTGTTGATTTACCAAATTGTATATTTTGACCGATTGGTCTATGAAAGAATCTGTCAGTCTGTCTGTCATATATTCGAAAAAAGATCACCTGTAAGCTGTAAGAGTTAGGGTTTGCCATGTAACCCGTCCTCACATGCTATGGCCAGTCTATGGAACTTCAATCCTTTAAACGTAAGGCAGGCAGAGCAGTTAGTCTCCCAGAGAATTGTTCTATAGATACCAGCAGAGGTCATATTTTGACCAGTTGAGATTAAATGTCATGTACACAGAGACATGGAATTCTGTAGTTGTTAACAAAAAAACCACGAGAATCTACTAGTTGTACCACTTTAAACTGTTCATGGCTTTGCACATTGTATAATTGAAGAAATTATTGTTACGTTGAATGACGTCGACTCTCAAGTGTTCCTCAAATATGTTTTTCAATATTTTTCAATATGTGAATTCATAACGGACTGACACACAAGTTTTATAATGTTCATTTAATTCATTTCAGTTCTGCTTTTATCCAAAACCAAAATGAACTTGATATTTGCGTATACGAACAAGTGAACAATTTTCAGGAATGCGGCTGTAAATTTATGACATATGCGCAATGATGGACATGATATTCAGACAACAATTGGGATTTACGTTTTTTTTTTTTTGGTGACAGTACTAGTTTATTTGACATTATATTTGTCTGTTTTGAAATAACCTCAACAGTTTGTTCCATGACTTTGACACAACATACAGACACATCATGAACTATATATATTAGAGTGCCTTTAATCATACTCAGTTTGTGTGTGTTGAAACAGACAATGTCAAATTACAACTTGAAACAAAATGAGAACTACTTCCAAAATACTTCAATCTACAATTTAATTACATTTCTGAAATATTTTACCATTCCTCAAATATTTAGTACTGCATCTTTAATTAATTATCTCTTAAACTGCTAAAAGGTAAAATCACGTGCGTTAAATACTTGACAATTTATCTAGGTTCTAACAATCCCATATCCATATCTTAATCGCACCATATGTTGTGTTAAATATAGTAAACCTATATCTAGAGAAATCGTGACGAAATATTCTTATTACAGACTAACCAACATGTCATGATATATGTCAAATATTGCCATCCTCAGGTTACATAATATGAATAATTACTGTGAAACAGTCGTGCCACTTTAATTTGACGACGAAGAGAGTGATTGATTTTGGGTTTATGCTAGTGTTGCTTTAGCTGTAGCTCTATTCGAACCAAAATTACGGTCAAACTATAAACTAAAAAGTGACACAAATAATACTTTTGATCTAACGACGTTGTCAATTATATCATGTTTCTAGAAATATGAATTAATTCCGAAATGCTATTTTTTTGCAAACATATAAGTATTAAAAGAAGGTCCGGGTTTGGAATAGATAACGAGACAGTCAGCATTCTTTATTAAACACTTTTTAAACTACAACAGGTACAATTATGGTTTGCTAGTGTGTTCTTAAAATAGGTATATATGTATTGACCCCCTGTTGTTTGTTTTCTCTTTGATTTCCTTTTATATATTATGGTAGTAGTCTTGTTTCTCTAGTGCATCACACCTTTGACGGTTCATTTGAACCTTAAGAATGCAGTTGTGAATCACATATCGATACAAGAAATTAAGAGGACCCTAAGGTCTTACGATTCTAGTTTTGGACTTATCTTATCGGACCTGTCAAAGGTCATGCTTAAAGGGGCAGTAGCACGTTTTTAGGGGGAATATAAGGTGATGTCAGGAAAATGAAAATAAATAGTTCCAATTGAAAGACAATGTATTCAAACTAAATGAAGCAGTAATAATTCCAATATATAACGTAAAGTTCAGCCATGAGATTAATTTTTCTTACAAAAATGAATTAAAGGTGTTCACAAAAAAATGGCCGCCAATGGATTTTATGTGAAGCCTCATACTTTGTCCTCTGACTATGGATGATTGGTGTGTGTAATGAGATTTTTGACACTGTCAAAATAATACATTTAGCATTAACTTACAATTATCAGTGAAAATTTCAAAATATAAAATTATGAAAAAACGTGCTTCTGCCCCTTTAAACTGTAACGTTAGGTACTTTCCTTGTTTGCACAACCTCTTAAGTCTTCATTCAAAGTGCCATAAAAGTATTAAATGTATATCCAAACACATAGAATAATATCTGACACATGACAGGACGATGTACATGTAAAACCTGTGTAAGGAGCTAATGTATTTCTACTCGGAGATTAGTCTAGAACGATAGATAAATTGAAATGAATTTACATGATTTGTTTCTTGAATATAACATTTTATGTTGTACAAATCTTGTCCACGTCACGGGGAGAGATATCTATATGGGGGTAACCCCGTTCATCGATCTCCTTCCTCTACCATCTTGAAATAAATACAGTTTAAATCAAAAGAATTTCCAAAATGCAGGCCAGTGTAAGCATATCTTCACTTGTGCAACAGACAGATCAGAAGAAGAGTCAAATGATTACAGAAATGGGTTACCAACTGCGAGGTTAACTTCACCTTTACGAGTGCTCTGATCAGTACCGTGACAGGACAAAGGAATAAATGTATAGTGTTCAATTGTAGTTTAGATTTTTTTAATATATGTTTTTAAAGAAAATGCTATTGCAAATCTTCTAATCGATTTCGTTCTATTCTTTAAATTTATTCTTTTGCATAGTGAATTTTGAAAACAATAGCCAATGTTATTTTTTATTTTTTTGTCAACGTTGACCCTTTTTCGCGGTCGATGTTTTGATATACATGTATTTGTACAAATTATTTATATTGGTCTTCCATTGCTGAAAAAAGATACTTTTCTGAGTTCAACATTTTTCAAGGGGCATGTTAAACTTCATCAGACATTCACACATCGCTGCACAAAACGAACTGTGAAATTTCTTAACATTGAAAATGCTTTGGCTAAAATATTGGAGAATTTCGAACCAGATATACAAGTAGTTTCTGAGAAGAAAATTCTCAACGGTGTCCTAAAATTATGAAGTAAAATCTAAAACTGTGTCGTCTTAACTATGTGCTCTACGTATTCGTCGTTATTTACAAGTGTTGAAGTGTTAATGTGCCTCTTTTAAAAAAAAAAGAAGAGCCAGTGGCTCTGTAGCTCATCAGGCTTCATATCAATTTTGCTTTAGGGTGTGGCCAATGTGGTTCCGCCTTACTTTGGACAACAGGGTCGCCAAATGTAGAATTTGGTATCCTCCTTATCTAATTAAATGAAATTAGGTTAAAGGGTGTGGTCCCTGTGGCCCGTATTACAAAAAGTACTATAAATCATAAGCTTCACTAGTGAAAGAGTCTGTACACAAAGTTTCAGCTTTATAGGCCTCATGGTTCTGGAGAAGAAGATGAAAATAGGTTTTAAGGGCTTGGCCCCTGTTGCCCTTACTAGGAGCCACAGGGCCACCAAAGTTACAATTTATAATCCTCACTAGTAAAGGAGTCTGTACACACGGTTTCAGCTTTCTAGGCCTTATGGTTCTGGAGAAGAAGTCGAAATTCCACAAAGTTTATGGACGGACGGATGGACGCTGGACACCATGCCATGACATAAGCCCATCGGGCCTTTACAGGCCAGATGAGCTAAAAATGCAAGGCTCTTATGTTTTATGAAAAAAACATCAATATTAAATTTTTGAACTTTCAGTAGAACCGGGCATTTTATTTGTTGACCGAGTTTGCCTCATGGACAATGTTGTTTGTCTCAGTAAGGGATATCGGAATGGCAAGATTGGCTGTAGTAACATTAACGTTTTGGGCTAACTCGCGTCCTCAAAATCGATTGAATCAAAACATGCATATATGAATTGGCTGAATCTTTAATTAGCACAAGCTTGTCCCCATTTTCTTTAGGCATTTTGTTCTCAGCCAACTTAAAACTGAAATATCAATTTGACCGTGACATAAGTGTTCATTGAAATTTCTGTAGGAAAGTGGTAGAAGCAAACTGCACACAAGGCAACGTCAAGCCATGACCTGAAAATAAGAGAGTTGATTATCACCACTCCCTTCCTTATCGTGTAGCTTTACTGTCTGTTGTCGTGACGTTCACAGTAACACATACTGTCAAGCCGAAAGGAATGATTTTCAGAAATCTTCTTCTCCGTAAGTAACATACAAATGTAACATAATATATAGAGGATACTAAACGACCTTAAATTTATTACTATTTTTATTTAACAAGTTAATGATTTTGTATAAAACGAGCGAAAGCAAGTTTAATACCAATTCATTCACGAGTTGAATAGAAATAGTATTAAATGGAAGAAAGTTTAGTATTCTGTTAATTATTTGCCCTAAAATTCGCGCAAACATGCCGAAAATGTGCTGAAACTAACATTTCCGAGACGTTATGACGTCATAACAACAAACTTCTGTGAGGTAATATTTGCATTGTCCTATTACACTAGTTTAATATTGTAGTGTAGATATTACATTGCGATATCTTACATGGGCGAGATATATGCTATGCTATGATATTAAAGTGACACAGAGTATCTTTCTTAAAATTTTACTTGGTTTTGATAAGCTACAAAATATCGAATATGCTGATTGAAGTTCATATCTCATCACTGGACTTGCAAATATATCAATATATGCATAATATCTCTAAAATGCTTGATTTTATGGAAAAACCAAGAAAACATCTCAAATACGTTTAATATTCGAAATTATGCATCCAATTAATCTACCTATTAGTTACAATACCTAATAAACACTATCGAATCGAATATATCCTCCTCTCAGCTTATGAAAAGGTTTCAAAATTACGTTTGGCGAATTTGCGCGCGCCACTCGAGCCACATTGTCCGGTTTTCGATCAAAATCCCGACTTTGAATGGCTGTATTTTCGTTGTAATGTACTGATTGACCTTTAACTTGTTATTTTCAGTAACAGTTAGTGGTTCCCGATGTAATAACATCGATTTCAAAAATTTGACATATGTGATCCTATCAACATACTCTGTGTCTCTTTAAGAGGTTATAACATGTCATTCTTTATATCATACCCAACATCAGCCGGAGGGCCGCAGGCCAGAGGGCTAATATGGGTCGAGGGCTGATATGGGGTATGATATTTGACAGAAAGAAAGAAAATTGACAATTTGTAACCTTTTTAACATATATCAAACTTTTTTCTCTGGAAAAATGTATTTCAGGAATGGTTTGAAACAGCAATGTTTAGAACTAAAAAAACGATAACGATAAAGAACGAGAAAGATGCTATAAGAAGTTCCACTTATTCAAATAACTGGTATATGTAATTATGTTTTTAAAAAATATTTACAGTAGAAAACGTCAACAACATTGTAAAAGTACAGTTTACCATCAATGCTACCATTAACATTACTCTGCAAAGGGAGATAACTCTAACCAAAAGTCCCCCCGGGCTGATATTGATATGGATTTGCGGACCGGAATGTGCCCTTGCTTCTGTTACACATGAAAAACACCCAATATTCTTGATAGATATATGATATGATATAATATTTTTCATGTTATCTTCCTTCTTGTTTCTTCTCACAGTGACCATCCTGGTTCTCGGCTGTTTATGTCAAAAGAGTAAGTTTAAACGAGTTGTTTTTAACAATCATTTAATTTAGTACCTTGATATAGATATATACTGACGTTTTAAAGAAAGGCACCATAAAATGTAGAATATTTCCAAAATGGATTCGAACGCATGTTTGTAACTTTAAGGAGCAATGCACACAAACGCAACTAACTTATTTCCAAAGAACCAACCTTGAGACATGAAGAAGGCCCTGGTGGGGGCGGAGAAGTCAACAACAGCCGGATGATTTGGGTGCTTACGCCAGAGCATTCCAGCGACTCCCACCAACTGGCACAATATCTGACAGACCTGGACGCGGCAGACCACCACCAACACCAGGGGAGGACCGCTTGCCCCGGATGTTAACATCTACCAAATGAGTACCTGACAGTAACATAATAAACAGAACAACGTTGGGTTGTCGTGTGAGACTTCACGCTGGAATTAGGGCGTACCGACCTATTCCTGGCATTGCATTGACAGCTGAAATTGCCTCCTGAGGCTTTGATGGGAACGGCGTGTACAGCGCTAGCAAGGCATTCTCTTTACGTGGCAATATGCCTCTTAAAACACCCATGTGATCATCTTGGAAGAGAGTTGAGGAACCGTTCAAAACCACCACATACTCTACAAGAACATGAAAGCGCCTAACAGGATACGGGGCAACTGATACTGATAACTGATATCATCTATGATATGACGATGTGACGATTGTGGAGGCCATACAAGGTAGTAATGGGATGTTTAAACTCTTCAGTTTTTGGAATCTACGTGCCACAGACTTTTCCAAGAGTTGTGTGAAAAATGACATTTTGGACCCCGACTGGTCTACAGAGACTGTAAATCATTGGGATGTAAATGCCAGAAAATGGATTCTTTTCCGGATTAACCCAAATTTAATGCAGTACAAATATTTCATAACATCAATTATTTAGTTACTAACCTCCGACAAGTGACCTTAGCCTGTTAGCCATAAAACATGTAATCGACTCATTCCCACAGAAGTAATGAAAACATCATTACACAGATCAATCAGAGTTACCCGCCCGTCACTAGTCCACTGGGTGGCGTGACCTGTCATCCAATTAGATTCATTCACATTACAGAGTCGGTAGTGTGCAGACGTGTTTCTGTATCTCTCCCGATTGTATTGAGCTATATAAATTAACGTGTTTGTTGTTCTTTGAGTCCTATTGCTTACCTTAGTTAGGTATTTCCGCTGACTCTTCTCGTTTTCATTCCTCGCGAGGGAATTCTGTGTGTTAGACAGGGGTTTTGTTAGTTGACACAGCCGTGTCTACTTGGACTGGTGGTGCACGGGTTGTCGATTGCTGTCGTGCAGCACGTGCAGCCCGGGCGACGGACGGTCGCTCTACCCCTCTGCAGTGACGCGCTGTTTGTCAGGTGCGCTTGTCGCCTGGCGCCTCGTGGCCCTTGGTTCGAGCAACGCTAGGACAGCTAGCGCTACTGCAGCCTACACTTTATCGCCTGGCTGCCTCCCTGGCGCTAGGTATCTCGTGTGGGCCTTGGATTGGCGCTTGCCTCGCTTGCGCTTGGAACGCCCGCGCTTGTCGCCTGCCGCCTCTCTGGCGCTTGGTGTCTCACGCGCTAGTGGCGCTTGGAGTGTCGTCTTCGCTTGGTCGCCTGCGCTTGGTCGCCTGACGCTTTCCTGGCGCTAGGTGTCTTGTGTCTTAGGCGCTTGGACTTCTTCCGCTGTGCGCTAGTTGCGTGGTGTTTGGTTGGACGTGTGCTTGTGCGCTTGGGCGTTAGCTCGTGCGCGTGGCTCTCGCCCTTAACTCAGGGGAGCTCCCTCCATGGGAAGCGGCTGAGCGGAGGGTCGACTGACGCGTTGTGTGCGCTTGTCGTGCAAGTTTGTCAGACCTGTGCTGCGTAGGCTGTCGCTGGCGCCTGAGGTTCAGGCAAGGATTCGGTGAGTGAGGCGCGGCCCTGTTCTCCCTCCCGTTGGACAGGGGCGATAGAGACGCTCCTCACGTTCTCTCCCCCATTGGACTGACTCGTAGACGGGCCAAGCGCTCTCTTGTCACAACCCTCACAGGGGATGGACTTGGTTCGCTGCGACTCAGCGACCCCATACCGGCCGTTCTGCGGACAGTGCGGGTCACGCAAGTCGGCGAGCTACGACCCTCATGTCGTCTGTTGTCTGTGTAGGAACACTTGCCCGGAGGACAACCGGTGCGTTGAGTGTGAGGACCTCTCCCCGGAGCAGCACAGGCTGCCGCCACAGGCACACGCTTGTCGCTGGAGTGGTCGGACCTCATCATTTCAGAGGACACAGGGGAGTTTGACATTCCGTCCTCCCTGGCGTCAGGCGTGGGGTCCCGCCGGTCGGACAAGTCGCTACGCAACCTGCTGAGACGGTGGACGTGTCACCGTCTCATGACTCGTCTCCAGAGAGCCATCTGACTCCGGAGCCCCCCTCCCCCCCTCGGAAGAGGCGCCCTAAGAAGGCCAAGAAGGCGAAGAAACGCTCCAGGGAGCCTTCTCCCGCTCCCTTCGACGTCAAGGCGTTCAAGGACAATGTCCTTACGTCCGTCAGGACTATGTTGAAGGAGCTGGTGCAGAAGGACTCTGGGGATCAAGGCGGGAAGGAACCGCCTTTGCCACCTCCTGTGGCACCGACCACAAGGCGCGTCCGCCGGGTGATGCTGGTGTCGCAGAGGCTCTGCGACACCGCCAAGAGACCCAACAGCCGAAGCTGACCAAACACTTGGCAGCGGGAGGTGGCAGGGTCTCTTCCACTGCTCCCCGTCAGTTCTGACCAGACAAAGGGACTTTGTGATCGCTCTGTTCAGACGCCTAGGTTGGCTTGTCAATCTGGACAAGTCGGACCTAGTGCCGACGACATCGCTTGTCTTTCTGGGCGTCCGTCTGGACACGACGCAGGACAGGGCCTTTGTCACGGAGGAACAGATGGGTCGTTACAGGGGACTCCTAGCAGACGCGGGTTCTTGACTTCAGCTCAAGACTTCACAAGGAGGGGGAGGCTTCACCTCCGGCCCCTCCAGATAGTACTGAACGGACACGCTTGGGAGGTATCTTGCCGCCATCGCATCAGGATGCCGCAGGACCTCATTCACCACCTCCGATGGTGGCAGGACGGAAGCAACGTCTTGGCGGGGGTACCCCTCCGGTAACCCCCCGCCGGGAGCTAATTGTACGTGGACGCCTCTACCCAGGGGTGGGGCGCGCACCTGGGGACCGATCAGGCGGCGGACGTGTGGTCGCCGGCGCAAGCCGGACTTCACATCAACTTCCTGGAGTTGAACGCCATATGCCTGGCAATCGATCACTGGTCAGGTCGCCTGGAGAACCGGGTGCTGTGTGTCCACACAGACAGCTCGACGGCAGCCTGGTCGATCAACAAGCAAGGGTCGACCAAGGCGGGATCATTGTTACAGCTGGTGATGGAGCTGTTTCGACTAGTAGACGAACTCAACATCCCAATAAGAGCGGTGCACATCCCGGGAGCAAAGAACGTCCTTGCGGACGCTCTCTCTCACCCGGACAAACCTCCCTCCACGGAGTGGATGTTGCACCCTCGAGTGTTCGAGGCGATCTGTCTCCAGTTCGGCAGGCCGCATGTCGACCTCTTTGCGATACGGCTCAATCACCAGCTGCCGGTATACGTATCCCCAGTACCAGACCCCCTGGCATGGGGATTAGACGCGCTTACGCTTTCCCCCCCTGCCATTCTGACTCAAGGGGTGGCAAAAGCCCAGGAGACGAGACGCCTGCGTCTGCTCCTGGTCGCACCGAAGTGGCCGGCAAGGCCGTGGTATGTTCCCCTCCGGAGACTCTGCGCTCAGGAGCCGTTTCTCCTGCCAACCAGGTGGGACCTTCTCAGGAGCAACCCAAGCAGACGGGTGCACGGTGGATTGTCTCCAAGATGGAATGAGGAGCGCAGGATTTTCGGAGGCGGTAGCTAGCGCAGTGTAAACCTCACAGCGGTCATCCACGCGCAAGCTGTACGACTTTCAATGGGCTTCCTTCATGACCTTTTGCGAAGGGAAGGGGTTCGATGTGCGGTCGGTAACGGTGCCCCAGGTCGCGGATTACCTGGTCCACCTACGCACAGTGAGGGGGGTTAAGGCCTCCTCCATCAACACGAACCTTGCAGCCATTATGTCCGTCCTTCGCAAAAAGGATCCTGGGTTGGATATCTCGGTCCTTAAGGAGCTCATTAGGACGTCCAGGAACGTGGATGGCCGCCACAAACTGAGGCCGCCAGAGTGGGATCTGGCGATAGTGTTGAATCACCTCAAGTCTGAGCACTATGAGCCGCTGTCGGACACGACGCTGCTGCGTCTCACCATTAAGACTTGCTTCTTAGTGGCCATGGGGTCAGCGGCCATAATATCAGAGTTGCACGCGCTGTAAGCTGATTGGCTCAGGTTTGAGGAGAGAGATGGAGGGTCAGCGACCTTGGGCCTGGCACACGAGTTTTTGTGCAAGAATCAGGGCGCTGACGAACGGGGACGGACCTTCACACTGCCATCAATCTCCCCGGCTATCGAGCCGACGGACGAGCGGGAACGTCTCCTTTGTCCGGTATGCGCTCTGCGCGTCTACGTGGAAAAGACGCGGACGCTGAGACAGGGGAGGCGCAGGCTCTTCCTGCCCCACTCCCAGACGAGCTCAAAGGAGATTGACAAAAGGCAGCTGGGGGTTTATCTCAGATCGGCAGTAGTGGACGCCTACAAGGCGGCTGGACTGCCGGCACCGCCGCGGACAAACCCGCATGAGATCAGGGCCATATCGGCGACTATGGCCCTACACAGCAACTTATCAGTGGCGAACATCATGGCCGGCTGCTTCTGGAAGTCGGGCTTGGTGTTCGCCAACCATTACCTGCGCGATGTCTCTACGGAGGACCTGGAGGGCGTAGCCCGTCTGGTGGCGCAGGTCTTTGCCCAGCAGCGAACCACGGGGCCCCCCCCCCCCCCTGACAGGGGGCGAAACCATCCACGCTTACGGGCCCTCACGAGTTGAGAGGGGCTTCTTAACACCTAGAATAAACTTGCTTATTGAATGGTTATAGTGGTTTTGTGGTGTTTTAATTAGGGATCGTCGACCGCGAGAGGTCAGACATTTAAACCTCATTAGAACGGTCGCTCGCTAGGTAGCCGATCATCAGATCAATCTTGAGAGTTACTGCTATGCGACGAATTCTACCCGCCACCTACAGTGGTATCAGGCTAAGGTCACTTGTCGGAGGTTAGTAACTAAATAATAGTACGTTTTTGGTTAAACGTCATTATTTTTACTTACCTTAGACAAGTGACCGTCGTCAGACCCGTCCCGCCTCCCCTCTTACGCATCCGTCGTTGATTGGGACTCCTGGGTAATGTGAATGAATCTATTTGGATGACAGGTCACGCCACCAAGCGGACTAGTGACGGGCGGGTAACTCTGATTGATCTGTGTAATGATGTTTTCATTACTTCTGTGGGAATGAGTCGATTACATGTTATATGGCTAACAGGCTAAGGTCACTTGTCTACGGTAAGTAAAAATAATGACGTTTAACCAAAAACGTACTATTATTATCCACGTGGTACTAACTAAAGTGTTTATTTTATAATTATTTGTCATGACACATACGGGTAATAACACATTTAAGGGATTTGATTAGTTAGACGTGAACTTTGATCTTGTCCGGACTACTTTATTCATTCATAAAACGAACGTATTTTCATTCACAAATTTCGAATGGCACTGAGTGAGTCGGAGTCAATTTAAGAGCCAATTTAAGTTGGTGACAACTTTATTTTTATCGTCAGTTTACTATGTATTTTCTTATAAAGGAAAACGAATGTAAGTTTCGGATTATCACATTTAATCAATACTTTCAGTTTCTCAGAGTTGTCCATATGCCAAAAGGCACATAAAGTATTGCTTAAAATGATTTTTTTCGAATCTGTACAAACAATCAAACAATCAAATATTAAACAACCCCTACCCCTCATATAACACACTTGTCGTCAACATATATCTCTTGGGAATTTGAAGAAAAAGAATTTTAAACCCCGTGCTTTACTACACCTTTAAAGAACCCGTTGTCGTAGCGTTTCTTTCCCTTTGCCATACTTCACTGATTTGTCAATGTTATTTTACGTTTTGAATAACTTAACAAAGTTGACAGTACGTTTAACACTATTCATTCACAAACTGATTATTAATATAGAACGTCGCATATATTTAATACATACACAACAATCAAACTCTTTATTGAAAAATATACCTACAGGTCAACATAATTCAATTACAGAGTTCTTATTACATACAATATGCTAAATTTTTATTTAATACATAGAGTTCATTTATTCCTGCAAAAATTGGACTTAACAATGCCACGGATCCAAATCATTCTCAAAACAACTTCCAATTTTTGTTTATAAATTCAAAATTAACAGTTTGTGAGTACTTGACTGGGCGGGGCATATACCCACTCCACTAGATTCGATAATTGCTCTTTCAGTGTCAATGATTTCTGAGACATGTTTAATGCAATACAAACGTACGCCCTAGAGTTTCAGTATCAATTCACATGTTTGGTCGTAGCTGTATCTCTGATTTATCATTCACTTTCATAATGTTATTTTATTTCGCTTCTTAAATCTTACCAATCTCTTGTGAAAATACATGGGGTACATGAGGAAATAAAAACTAGACGAATAGATTATATTCTTAAACAACTTTTATGAGATACAAGAACGTGGCTTTGATTTTCATCTAAAAGTAGAACACATTAAATGTTGCATCTTGACAACCAATTTGAAGATATTTATTTAAGATCGAACTCTTTGCCAGGAAGTTATCTATTTTCTATTTCTATTTCAGACAGTCATCACGGTCATCAAGGTATGTTCAGTCATTTTGTATTTCTATCATGATTAACAATATTTCCCTCCTCGATAATTTCAGAATTTTACATTTTGCTCAGGAACTACACTCTCTCAAAAAAGAAACGCACAGGGAAAATCACAATTTTCAAAAACGTGTGAGTTGAATAGAAGTTCTAATTCAGTTGACAGTTTTAGGAATTTATTTGAGGATGACGTTTTCAATGATTCAAGTATTATCGTGACCCTATAGTTCATAGCCATATAAAACAAGTTTTTTCATGACATCAAATGCTTTGAAGAGAGTATGTTGGGGAAAGTTATCTTTGTTCTATGTAGAGAGCATTTAACATAGCTTTAGATGCATTAAGGGTAAGATATCAGATTAATCTGAAACAATCACTTCTCCCTGAGGAGTTAATCTACGACCAGATGTGTTTGCATTTCATATATACAGGTTACTAACTGGCCTCCTCTCTGTCTGTCTGTCTGTCTGTCTGTCTCTCTCTCTCTCTCTCTCTGTCTCTCTCTCTCTCTCTCTCTCTCTCTCTCTCTCTCTCTCTCTCTCTGTCTGTCTCTCTCTCTCTCTCTCTCTCTCGCTCTCGCTCTCTCTCTCTCTTTCGCTCTCTACGATACGACCCTTTCTATTGATTATATATTTCAGGTCCGGAAAAATGTGTTGAATGCAAAACTGAGCATGGTCGTAATCACTGTGATCATGATGATTCATGTGACCATGATGAGGTAAATATTCAACTTCTCCTTCATATATCTAACAATTGCATGTCAGCTTATGTATCGAGATGTGAATTTATGTCTGAGCTATAATTGTTTCATTTTCTGTAAGTTATATCTTTTTAAAACGACGATTAATGAAAATGATGACTATAATAATGATCAATATCCTACGTCAGGATGATTGAATTTATAACTCAAAAACACTAATTTCAGAACATTAATTTATTAGATTCAATCTATTATTCTATATTGGAACATCTCTGGTTGACGAAAGGAGATGTTGAAATGATATACCTGTAGAGAATTCATTAAATGACATTCTGGGTAGAAAAACAAAGAGGGCAAACTGATCGAGGTTTGGACGGTGTGCCGGTCCTTAAATTATCATCTGTAGAAGAATAATTGAAGCACTCTGTTCTATTAACAATAGAATTTTATATTTGATAATGATTTACATATAAATAAATAATTGTATATTTAACAATACAAAACGCTACAACCTATCCCCTGATATCCTTCTATCGTATTCTGCCGTATCGCTATATATAGCAAACCAATCAAATGATGCCCTTTCAACGATAGCAGCAAACTGGTTTCTGGGCTTTGTTCCTCGTGTACACTGCGTGACTCCAATTAACCAATGAGAGTGCTATTAGATAATACATCTGATGTCGTACTGCAGGCTCCCGCTACGCTCCATTTTTATAAAGCTTTTTTTTTATAAATAGTCTTTGAATTTTCAAAGAAAAACTCTTAGAATCCCTTTATTAACACTTAGTCGCTAACAGTGACATTGTTTATTTCATTAAGGAACATGTAGGCCATCGTACATATTATTGGTCCACAGACTTGCGATAATTATTTGCATAGAGAATAAACATGGCAATACATTTCATCAATTCCTTGTTAGTACTCGACAGCAAGAGGTTAAATTTATATATTGAAGGGTTAACAAAATACTTTTGAAGTATAAAGTCGCTAACAGTAACACCTAGGAGTTCATTTATAAACATTCGTAGAGTGATTTTAAGCTAAAAATTATTTTTAACTCTTAGAGTATATGATGAATTGTTCTATTTCCATTATCACCGGAACTTTCTTGTCAAGAAAGGTTTCATCACACGACTTAACAGTACTTTCAAGTGTATGAACTATTATATCTGAATCCTTTCTTTCCACTTAAGATTGATTCTTGCATTTGGAAATAGAAGTGAATATGTGGTGTTAAATTGCAAAAGTCGTTATTTTAAATTGTCAAATATCTAATCCCAACAGTTAAGAAAAACAAATAAAACTTAAATAAATAACAATGAATTTTCCTTTGTTTTTCAAAGCTTGTCACTTGATTAAAGTGACAAGCCTGTTCTATCCTGTCAACCTCTACCGGAGCTCCTCAAGGCTGCGTTTTGTCCCCGTTACTTTTCATTTTGTACACCAATGATTGTCATTTCGGTGAAATTTGCAGATGATGCTGCCCTTACTGGTCTCATTTCTGATTCTGAACATAATTATCGTCAAGGTATTGAAATGTTCTTGGCCTGGTGTAGAGATAATTTTCTTTTTCTGAACGTAAAAAAGACTAAGGAAATGATTGTTGATTTTCGGCGAAATAAGGAACCTCTTCAATCTATTAGAATCGATAACGAAGAAATTGAAAGAGTTAATCACTACAAATATCTCGGCGTTATTTTAGATTCAAATCTCTCGTTTTCAAAACATGTTGATTTCATTTACAAAAAAGGGCAACAGAGACTCTATTTTCTTCGCCGCTTAAGAAACTTTTCAATTGATTCATCCCTTTTGACAGTCTTTTACAAAACTTTTATGCAAAGTGTGCTGACCTATAATTTTTTAGGTTGGTATGGAGGTTTGTCTGCTCGCAACAAAAACAAAGTTTTTAAAATTGTTAATACCGCCAGCAAGATCAGTGGAGTACCGTTCGAAAATATGTCCTTTATTTATGAGCGGCAGATTGTGAAGAAAGCTACTAAAATAAGAACCGATAGCTCCCATATCCTGTCCCATCATTTCGAACTACTTCCTTCCGGACGCCGCTTTCGGATACCTTCGTTAAAAACAAACAGAGCCAGACAATCCTTCATACCAACAAGTATTCGTGAAATTAACAAATGTTTTGAATCATGAAGCAGTTAATTTTACAATTATCCATCCTGTGTGACTTGCTTTTCTGTGTGTGACATATTGTTTATGTAATGTTTGTTTAAAGTTGTATATCGAGTGCCTATGTATATATGAGACCGTTGTTGATATAAAAAGAATTTCCTACGGGATAATAAAGTATTATCTTATCTTATCTTATCTTATCTTAAAGACAAGGGTTCTTAACGATTATATACTCCATTGCCTTTATTGATTTTTCTTCCTTTTAAGTAAGTGATCTAAAATAATAAGTTTTTAGATATTCATATTCTTATTCATTAGAAAATCACTTCGAATTTAAAATTTCTATCAATTTCGTATTTTTCAATTGGTCTTTATCAAGTGTATAAACTAACTTCATCTTTTTAAAGTGATGTATTAACTGAATAATTTTATTCTATTAATCGAGATTAGAATAAGAACTCAAAGTAATAATCTTGACATTATATCAAATAAACCAATAAGTTATATTATGAATGATTAGCAATACAAATCAAACAAAAATTTCAGTTTATGCCAGTCAGGTTTTAGAGCTTACTTGAATGCCAACAAGGGAAACCGGTCTCATCTGTAAACGTCAAGTGTTTTGTAAAAGACGAATAGACACTTTGTGGCATATCAGCAAGCACATCATTCTTCAGTCACTTTGATACCTTGGGTATTTAGTCTTTGTATGTTTTTATCATTTTATTCACCCTCAGTACCTTAAATATTATTATAATTCCACATAAAACAGATTACTCTGCAAATCAACTATTGTACAAGGATGCAGGACCAATGGCAAATCATTATAAATACGGTCCCAGAACTATGCGACTTAAAGGGGCAATAGCTAATTTTTAGGGGGAATATAAGGTGATGTCAGGAAAATGAAAATTAATGCTTCAAATTAAAAGACAATGCATTTAAACTAAATGGAGCAGTAATAATTCAAATAAAGAGTGTAAAGTTTAGCCCTGCTATCCCTTTTTCTTACACAAAGAATTTTACACGAAGGATTTTAGGTGAATCTTCATACTTTGTCCTCAGACTATGGATAATTGTTTTGTGTTATGAGATGTTAAACACCATCAAAGTAATACATTTAGCATTAACAAACAATTATCAGTGAAAATTTTAAAATATAAAATTATCAAAAAACGTGCTACTGCCCCTTTAAAGGGGTAGCACGTTTTTAGGGGGAATATAAGGTGATGTCAGGAAAATGAAAATTAATGGTTCCAATTGAAAGACAATGTATTTAAACTAAATAAAGTATTGATAAAACAAATATATAATGTAAAGTTTAGCCATGCGACTCATTTTTCTTACACAAAATGAATTAAAGGTGTTCACACAAAATGGCCGCCAATGGATTTTAGGTGAATGTTCATACTTTGTTCGCTGACTATGGATGATTGATTTGTGTTATGAGATTTTTGACACTATCAAAATAATACATTTAGCATAAATGTACAATTATCAGTGAAAAATTTAGAATATAAAATTTTCAAAAAAAACGTACTACTGCCCCTTTAAGGCCAAGTTCTGAAATTACAATATCGTTGCATGTTATTACGCCACTTCATTATTTTCATCACAGATTGTAATGCTTTAAAATGAACGTAAATGGCATAGTTTATGACATAGACTCACATTTGAATTCTCAATGAAAATCTTAAACCGCGGAAGATAAATCCACACTTCAAATCAACACAAAGACTATTTACATAACCTATCAAACATTATCAACACGTGAGAGTTGTTCTGACTGCTTAAGATAAGTTTCCAAAAATCTTTTTGAGTGATTGACGCATTTCAATGTCCTTTTTTGGATGATAATCGCGACTTCAAAGCTTCCTGTTAACACTGTACGATGCCGTAAAACTTTAAAGTGATAATTTCCTGTGACAGTCGTTACTTCTCGTTCAGATGACACTAAAGTTTGGCATTTATGACCGCTGACAATTCCCTCACTAACTTTAATCTAGCGTCATAACTGGTCTGACGCTTTGTGATGTATAATGCACAGGAGTGAATCTATTATTCTTACCAGGATGTACCATAGAGGCCATTTTAACGTTTTTATTAGATGAATGCTTGCACTTTGACATTCTGTCCCCACAGAGGCAGATCAAGTCATGTAATGTTGATACAGCCTCTTTTCTATTACGCTGACTTTGTGAGATAGAATGGGAGATGCCTGATTGGAGGCAATCAAAGTTAGTTGTGCAATCAGCGATGTTCTAAATGTTCTAAAATCATCATTTTGGCTGCTGTATCGTGGCATGAAACATTGTGATATGAAACACCCTTTCCATGCGAGAAGCGTTGTCATTTGTTAAAGAAATTCAAATGGATTGTGGTGCAATTTTTCCGCCAGGGGAACCCTCTGATTTCGGCTCATTATAGTACAGAGGCTGTATCATCATTTCATGGCATGATCTATCTCTGTGGGGGAGAGAATGGCACTTTGAATAATAATAATCTATGATTACAACTATCTTAGCCTCTTGACAGAGAGAGTCAATTGTAGAGTGTGGGTTTGTGTTGGACAATGAATAAGTAAGCGTTGCATATCTTTCTTGCAGGTTTGTTACATACAGCAGTTCTCAACTAATTCAGGATACACCACCCATGCTGGCTGCATTGACCCAGGGGTAAATATTCTTTTGCGTTGTAGCCGAACCAAAATCGATGAGGGTAGGAATATTCCACATGCTTACATGTGTAGTCTTTATTATGAGTTAATTTTACATATCCCCTCAATAATATCTAATACCTAGTATTATCTCACATTTCTATTCTGTTTAAAATTGTGTTTACTATAAACCACAAAAAAAACTTTTTGATTGATGGTAAATAATGGTAACCGAAAAGACTAATTGCTCGGCTTTTCAAGTGTAAACAAAATGGATTTATAAGTCAAGTCTATGTTCTAAAATATTATATTTTACGATTTTTATGAACTTTAACAAATGTTTATAAGTTGTTCAATTAATTGCAGAAATGCCCGACAATAGAAACATATAGTATTTACCATGATCGCTTCCACGGGGACCTGAGTGCGGGGAGATGCTGCCATACATACATGTGCAACACTCAAAGCAGTTTACGTAGGCCTTCCAAATATATTTATCTTTCATGGTTCTCCTTATAAATTGTGTTAGGTTTTTCAGGAGGGAATCTAGTTGTCAGGCTGGTTAAATCTTCATCCAGCAAAATATAAGCGTGTATCTGCAAAGTTCGTGCAATACCCTGATGTCTTCAAATCTCTAATATGCAGCTGGCAATGGGGAGGTTTCCGGTTAAAAGGACCTTCATGCTCAAGAAATGTGCTTAAGGCTCTTTGCAAAACGGCGTTTTATTGGCTTAAGAAACCTTTATATATTAAATTTTGTTAACAGTCAATATAAATTTGCATACAACAACTTATTTGCTCAGATAGATATCGGGGTGCTGAATGTGCTTCAGGGATGACATTACATTGATGTAGAAGGATGTAAAGTCATCAGGTTATTAACTTTATCGTAGCCAATTCTTGTTTTCTCAGGACAAATGTTGTTAAATATCCATCTCAAATCATCTAAATCTGCGACCTAGATACCATTCTGTGGATATCTGTCACTACATGCTGACCAGGTACCCAGTTTTACTGCTCGGTGCCTCGAGGCACTATAATAAAAACACTGACATGACCTACATTAAAGATATTTAAACTTCATACATTTTTAACAGGGGAATCTCAATATTTAGCTATGCATAAAACCCATGACCTAATCTAATCGAAAACGTTTCTTACTTTTTGGCTCGCGTCATGGCTACTATGCGTTAGGGCGACTGGGCTAATAGTTAGACTTGACTTTGTTGGTATGATTGAATCACATACTATTCAGTTTCATCACAGCCACGAGTGAAAATATTTAACTTTTCTACCTCACGAGATGAGATAAACATGGTATTTGTCAAGAATTGACAGATATTCTATTTATTATATGATGAAATCCTTCTAATTACGTCAAAAAAAGCCAATTTCATGTTGAGCGGCCGCTTGGAAGAGCCCGTCACCGCGGTAACAGTGTGGCGTCATAGGAGAATTCATGACGTCAGACCATTGTTACATGACGTCAAACTCTTGAACTTGACGTCACTAGAGTGGTGATAAAGTTTATCACCACTCAGTAGAGTGACGATAAAGGTTATCACCACTGTAGCCAGATAGAGGGTTTATTTCACTGATAGAACAGAGTATCTCACCTTCAATCATATAATAAACTGCAATAACGTACACTTTTCATCCTTAAAACGTCATAGAACAAAGGGGGCAACTGATGTTTTAAAGGTTAAGGTTTCACTAAAATAGGACTGTTTTATTACGATTGAAAGGACAAGAAGTATAGTTTAAATGTGATTGGGAATTTTGAATTGTTTCTTTTTACAAATGTTAATTCTAAATTGTGTTTTCACGAAATAACATTTTAAAATTTCAATGGTTCAAATTCAAATGATAACACCCTATAACTTATCTCCCCTGAATTATGACATCATCGATGACGATAGCAATAAACAATTGTTAGCAACCAGGCAACATTGAGCTGTTGAATATTGATGATAAGACAAGATCCCTTGACTTCAACTCAATTACAAAAACAAGATCTTTTACCAATTTGAAAAAAAAGAGATAAACAAGAGATCAGTGACCTGTTTGTATTTTACTGTCTAAAGATAGAAGATGGGTCTGAAACAAAATTATATCACTGTCTCAATTTCCCCCCCAGATTTCAAATTTAATATATAAATATAAATCCTCAATGTTGTGCAATATGAGTAATTTTATTATAAGTATGTGAGCAGGCCACATTCACCACATTTTAAATCGTTACATTTTGACACCATAATTCATTGATATAAATAAAATGTAGTCACATTTAAGGGGAACATGAATATAGCCAAATTTCATATATGCTTATCATTGGATTACAAAAAAAAAGAAACCTGAAGGTGTATAATTGTTTTGGTGATATTCACTTTTTATTTCAAGTTTTAATTTCATAATAACGGACTTGCATACTATTGTTATTTTAAATGTTTACAGGATAACACGTACTTACAAAAACAATTCATGTCGCAAAAAGTTAAATATATGAATATTTAATCAAAACAAGATGGCCTTCTTTTTCAACTGTTAAGGACAAACGTTTTAAGAAATGAAAGATCTCTACACCATTTAAAAAATATCAAAACGTAATTCATTTCAATTGTCATGTTATATGTTTGGAAATAACACTGAAAAATAAATATAAATAAAGTTATTATGATAATTTCAATGAATAAGTTTTAAATAGTTATAATAGTTTGATGTGGCCTATTTATATGCCTGACAGCCTATCCATCCACACATACATGCTTCATTGAACCTGGGAACTAAAAAAATGAAATGAACACAATTGGATAAGCTAATTTACCAAAACACATTTCATTCCTATCAATACCTGTATTTAAAAAAACATGTTCTCTCAACAATAAGAATCCGCAATAGAAATTGAATAGCACTCGGTAACAAGTGCTGTAGACTCACGTCCATTTTGTTTTTCGAAATATGTTTTTGTCAATTGATCTTTGGTAATTCATATCTAAATCATATCTATATCAGAAATAGATTTTTGAGCAAATGGTTGTAGTTTTCGAAGACGACAATCAGGAATAAACGTGCTACCGCCCACTTTAGAGCCTCAAAAAAGTTCAACCACCCTTGCCCATAATACCCTTTCTCTCAATACAAACCTCTGTATAAAATTTGAAGTACTCTAATGAGATTAAAATGAATTCGTTGGTAAAACATGGAGAACATTTTTATTTCCAAGAACTGAATTGTGAATAAATGATTTATAACATGTAACTCCTGTTTTACCTTTTTTAATACCTACATAGGATTTATTTTCTTAATGTTACAGATACCAACACGTGAATAAATTATTTATAACATGTAACTCCTGTTTTACCTTTTTTAATACCTACATAGGATTTATTTTCTTAATGTTACAGATACTAACACGATGACAACGAAACCCACAGATAAACCAACAACCACCCTTGAACCTGTAACATCACCCAACCAACTGGCACATACAGGTATATATATGATTCAGTCAATATGTCAGATAAGTCATTTTGTCAAATGCCTAAATGTATCAGGCATTTTATCAAATGACTTGGGCAGTCATTTGATAAAATGACTAATTTCCCGAGGCATTTAGCTATATGACTGAAATTGTACCCTGTATTCTTCTTCTGGGAAAACTCTGTATTTTTTAGCACAACAGCTCCCCCTTTGTCCGCCGCTTTGATGCTGTCTGAATTGTGATATATATATTTAGGCGAGCATCATATATCATCATTTTTAATCGAAATAAATCTTTCCATTTGTGAGTTGTGCATACGACATTTCATCAATATAATGTTAGAAAATTAGCATAAGGTATTGTATTAAAAATTAAAAATGTAAAAAAAACCTCAATTGTTATGCTCGGTCCTTTATAACAAGGTTGAAATGTTGCAGGTGTGACCCAGTGTAAAAAGTGTGTTATAGAGGATGACCGCAAATACCACTGCAACCATCACGAAACATGCAGTCAAGGACAGGTTCGTCCTGCAATTCCTTCTTCAACCTTGATCCAAAGAGGCTCGAATCGCTGAATCTTATTTGAGTGAAATAGAATATATTTGCATTTTGCTCCTGATTGCCATTTTATTAGCTCATCTGGCCTGTAAGGTCCGATGGGCTTATAACATGGCATGGTGTCCGGCGTCCGTCCGTCCATCCGTCCGTAAACTTTGTGGAATTTGGACTTCTTCTCCAGAACCATAAGGCCTAGAAAGCTGAACTTGGTATACAGACTCCTTGGCTAGTGAGGATTAAAACTTGTAGCTTTGGTGGCCCTGTGGCCCCTAATAAGGGCTGCAGAGGCCAAGCCCATCAAACGTATTTCCATCTTCGTCTCCAGAAGCATAAGGCCTAGAAACCTGAAACTTGGTTTACAGACTCATTGACAAGTGAGGATTAAAAAATGTAGCTTTGTTGGCCCTGTGGCCCCTAATAAGGGCTACAGAGGCCAAGCCCATCAAACGTATTTTCATTTTCTTCTCAAGAACCATAAGGCCTAGAAACCTGAAACTTGGTATACATACTCCTTGACCAGTGAGGATTAAAAAATGTAGCTTTGTTGGCCCTGTGGCCCCTAATAAGGGCTACAGAGGCCACGCCCATCAAACGTATTTTCATTTTCTTCTCAAGAACCATAAGGCCTAGAAAGCTGAAACTTTGTGCACATACTTCTTGACAAGTGGGGGTTATATATTGTAGCCTTGTTGGCCTTGGGGCCCCTTATATGGGCCACAGGGACTACACCCGTAAAACCTATAACAATCTTCTTCTCCAGGAGCAAAAGGCCTAGAAAGCTGAAACCTTGTGTACAGACTTCTTGAATGGTGGGGATTATAATTTATCGTGGCCCCTTTTAAGGGATCAGGCCCGAAAAATCTAAAAAAACAACTTTTCTCATAAAGCCCAAGGCGTAAAATGTTGAATGTTATGCAGAGACTCCTACAGCAAATAGGATTCTTAAATGTTCATTTGGTGACCTGTGGTCCCTACTAAGAGGAACCACTTTGACCACCAAAATGATATGAAGCCTGATGAGCTACAGAGCCAATGGCTTATTTTTGTTTATATGTCTGGACATTCTTATTGATTGACAAATCTTCAATTTATCATATTCCAGGTTTGTTTCTTACAAGAGTTCAGTTTCTTCTTTCAAACATTCTATCACGGCGGATGTATTGAAGCCAGCGTAAGTATTGTCATATTTATAGGTTTTACATTCATGGGAAATAATTTGATATAATATGATAATAGTTTATTTATATAGCGCATGTATCCATGTGATTGCATGCTTAAAGCGCTTAGTGGCATATTTCTACAATCCCTAAGGAGAATACAACTCGAGGTTCAAATTCAGACTCACATCGTATCATACCAGGTACCGAATTACTGCTGGGTGGACAAGGCGCTCTTCGAACTGAGTCATTTTCTCAGGGAGACAATTCAAGGCTTTCACCCATTTCTTGAGAATCAACCCGTAAACCTCTCAGATTAATTCAAAATGAGCGGGTTACCCACCTAATTTGCAAGATGCGCCCCTTGTTGCTGAACTTTTACGAAAGCGGCCAACTGTGCCGTGCACGCTGTATTTGGGGGATCGCTACCCGCTTGCTGAGTAACGTGTAGCACACAACAAGGCATTTCTTTAGTTCATTATAATCCACTCATAATGCCCTCACTTTTCTATTATTACTGCTTTTCTATTATTATGAATTACATTTTATTCATGACTCGTACTTGATACGGGATTATCTCCCATTAGTTACGAGTCCCAGTATTACACACTTGTGATGGGCACTTATTACAAAGTCAGTTTATATTCTCATCAATACCTAATCATTGCACAATCTCTCACGTAGATTCTGACATGATTATGCCTGACATATTCCCATCTTACACTTGTAGGCTCATCTACCTTTTTGTACAGCTTCAAGCTTGCACTTCAAACCTAAACATAAAGTTTTCATGTCTGACATCTAGATTTTTTAATACTTTTCTTTCTAGATATTTTACTATGATTGACACTGACCAACCGATTTATTCTCTTAGTACAACAGTTTTGATCAATCTAGCAGTACAAAATGAATAATACACACAAAACTATTGATTGCCTTAGGCGATTAATCAAATTGTTTGTTGTTTATGTCCAGATCTCATTACTCAACTGCTCAAAAATAAAGTGGAATTTCATATGTAAGAATCACAATATCCCTTTGATTCATACAGCATGCTACGCGTGTTGAAGCTGCACACTTCTGATTTCTTTACTTACTCTGTGATCTTTGTTAACAAAGCGATATATAGGGTCGTAATCTTTTAAGTATTCCTTTTGACTCTCAGAAAAAAAATCAACACAAAAACCATTGACATTGTACAAATAAACAAATGTGATTTCCTTTTAAACCTAATGAGTGTTTTTTTTAATTGAATCACTAGTCACCTTAATTACCTGTTATGCTCAATTGTAAGAGATGTTTTCGTACATAAATGTAAGTTACTTCTACATTATCTATTTCGTTTTCGTAATGCCACTGCGATGCCTCAACGGCATTTCAAATAACGTGACATTTGCGCTATAGAAAACACAGATACATGGAAAACTTAACGTACACAGTTGTTTATTGCAGTCAGCAGGAAAACCGGAACGAATGCAATTATGAATTGATTCATTAAGAGACAAATATCAATTAATCAGGGAAATATATAAAGTTTACAAACTAAATTACGCGCAAATGTAGGAAGTCACTAAAGATTAAGGCTTATATAATTCATCTCTGACCAACTGATCCGGGTGGCCACATGTGTTCTCTTCAACGTGTTTTATTCAAAAAAGGTATTGCAAATTTATTAATATTTCCTTATATATCAATAAATGAGTTCATGCATGATTGTGAAAAAGCATATTAATTGATTTTGTATTACTTGAAAATGGAGGAACCTGTTATATATTACAGTTATGACATGGTTCATTAAATGCACGGATCGAAGTGTATTTTCAAGTGATTTACTTCCATATGCGAAACATATGCAGTTGTAGGCCTAATCAGTGAGTCATAACTATAGATCCGAGATATCAAGATTTGTGGATTGGTGTAATGCTAATTTTTTTATATTTGAACGTTCAAAAAACTAAGGAAATGATAATTGATTTTAGGAGAACAAAGTCAACATTATAATATGTGTGTATTGATGGAAATGTTATAGAAAGAGTAAATTAATATAATTACTTAGGTACTATCATTGATTCTAAACCGTCTTGGAATTAGAAAACTGAGAAGATATGTAAGAAAGGACAACAACGTTTACATTTTTTGTGGAAACTGAAACACTTTAAAATTGATCAAACCATCATGATGTTGTTTTACAGAACCTTCATTCAAAGTGTCCTTACATTTAATTTTTTAAGTTGGTTTGGGAACCTGTCTGTTCAAAATAGAAACAATTTGTCCAAAATCTTGAAGCAGTTTTTATAAGGAGCAGTTATCAAAAAAGGGAATTTTTTTTGGGGGTGATTCTACCCATCCACTTTTCTTGGAATTTTTAACATTACCTTCCGGACGTAGGCTTCGTATGCCGACTTTTCGAACAAACAGGTTCCGCCAATCGTTCATTCCGTGCAGCATTAGAGAAATAAATTCTTTCTTATGCTGCATCACGTTTTACATGTATTCTAGTCTATGTGAATTGTTTTTTATATGAATTGTTTTGCATATTATGTAATTAGTTGTCATGACATTTCTGGAGAATTGTAATTATACAAAACAAATTTCTCTTTTGGGACAATAAGGATTATCTTATCTTATCTTAAACATAACATTACCGTTTTTCTGTTACTTTTCCTACAACAGCATTCGTCTATCAAACCTAATTATGTATTGATAATTTTTCAGAAATGTGACTCAGTGGCAACTACAAGTTTCCATGACGATTATCCAAGGGAACATGTAATAGATGGGAAGTGTTGTAGCTCTAACAACTGTAACAAGGAATCCATTTTCCAACGTATGATTTCTTCCATTTTAATTTGTTGGCACTACCTTCGTCATTACCGTGTTATCCCAACCTCCCAGTAGCTTTATTTAGGGTGCTTGGTTTCCATCAAGCTATAAGCCTTTTAAGGTTTTGCTATTAATTTATCTGCAATTTTAACTCCTACCTTTAAGCTTTGAGTGTGAATTTTATCTTGTAACAGTATTGAAGTACATGTAAATTTTGAAGTAACATGTAACCCATGGGGGTTCCTCAACTCTTCTCTTGTTTAGATTTGAGTTATTCGGGGTTTTGTTTGTCAATTTAAGTTGCCCACACTTGTTCTTCTTTTACTTCCTTTTCCTAAGTTGTTATCCAGACTATCCAAATTATATCTTTACGATCATACGATATATGGTTTGAAATGGATTGGGGGAGGAAGGGGAATGAGAGGACGGTGGATGCTGGGTGTCGAGGGGGGCGGGGGAAGGGGTAAGCGCAAGGAAGGATAGGGGATCGAGGAAGGGGGGGGGGGGGAGGCTTGAGCCGAGGAGGGCGGGGGGAGGTTGCCTTGTTTTGATACATATACATGAATTCTAGGAATTTAGATTAAACCCTTTGGTTACCCCTTTCCTTGCACTTTGTGAAGATTCATGGATCCCCCCTCTTCAATCTCTCAGTCAATTTCGGTACCCACGAGGCTCATGCCTGTAGTACATTAGTATGTAGATCATATGATTACGTTCTTTGCTAATGAAACAGTTTTTCTTTCTAATGTTTCTAGATATAGATTCATTACTCCCTTACTAAAGTATGGGTATTCGATAGTTCAATATATTTAAAAAACAGCGTATTTTCATCTTGAAAACGATTTGCTTCAGCTCTTGGAAATTATAAGGAAACATTCATAGCAGCAATTTACATCTGGAGAGATGTTTATATTTCTATTCAGTTACTTGTATGTGTTGTGTGTACAGAAAAACAGGAAATCTCCAAATTTTGAAAACTCCAAACATTTTGCAGAGCCACTTCCATCCCATACTCAACCTTCGGCAGGCACCCATCCGACAAAATCCCACACAAAAACTACAACAACAACACCTGAACCAGCCACTACAGGTAAAACGTCAGAACTTGCTAATAAATGTCATTAAACTTGGTCCTGATCAGAGGATTTTTTATGCATGCCCTTGATATGGTTAGCAAACTAGGCATGACATATACTTACCAATGTACGGGAGCAATCTACGGATAAAGAAATTAATTATGACAACTTTTCCCCCTATTTCATGCAATAAGAGGGTCATAGGGCTAAGTCAAGGAACTGAATAAATGTTACATATGTTAGTATGTTAAATACAGGAAATTACTTAATCAAAAACTGTTTAATGAACAGTCTTATCTCGGGTTTCTTGGTGGAACCGAAATTCAAGATTACATTCCAAATTTACATATTGTTTTGTAGGTGGTAATAAAACAAGTTAATTTAGTTGAAATATCTTAATGTAAGTAACATTTTCGTCGCTTTATATTTTGACAATTTGATAAAGAAGAACGCACATTTGGTAAAAGTACAACAACAATGAGAAGTGAAGCCAATCACCAGAAAACTACGAGTTTGGAAAACCTTGCTACGGGTTGAACAGGCATTGTTGTTTAGTCTTATCATAATTCGTTTGTAAATGTGTGCATTTTCAATAAATACAATTAGTTTATGTTCAATAACAAGTTAGAGTTTTAAAGGGGCAGTAGCACGTTTTAGGGGGAATATAAGGTGATGTCATGAAAATAAAAATTAATGGTTCCAATTAATAGAAAATGCCTTTAAACTAAATGGAGCAGTGATAATTCAAAAATGTAATGTAAAGTTTAGCAATGCGATTCCTTTTTCTTACACACAATGAATTAAAGGTGTTCACACAAAATGGCCGCCCATGGATTTTAGATGAATCTTCATACTTTGTCCTCTGACTATGGATAAATGGTTTGTTTTATGAGATATTTGACACTATCACAATAAAATATTTAGCATTATCTTACAACTATCAGTAACAAATTCAAAATATAAAATTATCAATACACGTGCTACTGCCCCTTTAAAGCAAAGCGTTATTGTGACATACAAACAAGACAGACTGGAAGTTGTAGGACAGCTTCTTTAACCAATGTCAAAAGAAATAAAAAGAAAGCAACCCTATAGAGATCAATATTATAGATTTGTCAAATTGTAGGTTAAATGATTTTACCAACTACACGTTTACTTATCCAAGTTCAAAATGCAGGCAAAAAGCTAAAAGCAAAACCATTCAAATTCCACTATATGTACATACATCTTAAAACATCAACTACCCAATAACAAAATTAAAGTGAATCTTTATTTTCATGAAAACATATTAATCTTTCTGAATTTAACTATTCATAAATATACCTTAACCGCCAGGCAAAGGAAGTATACGCAACAGAGTTTGCATAGATTTACTTAATATCAAAAAGACATGGATAATATGTCAATATATCATAATTGTTAATGAAATTTTGTGTTATATAAAATTAACTTTGAAATCTTTGGAACCCAACTTCAAAACTTTTCACTTTATTTTGCCTGGTTTAATGGTTGCAATCAAGGTACAAGGTACAACGAATACACTGTCGGACTAAACAAAAGTAATCTAAAATTGCAAAGGTCTAGACAAAACCGACAAGACCCCGACGTTTATTAAGATAAGTGTATGTTATAATATCGTCAATTTAACCGGAAATTCAAAGTAGGGATTCCGTTCATGATTACTGTCTATCACTATTATCTACTTTTCAGAACACCAGTTTCATAATGGACAATTTTCATATGCAGTAGTGTATACGATTGAGATGTTCGATTCATTAGAGAGTTGGAGCGCAGATTCACGCAAGATTCAAACTACACTCAGGGGCAAAAGAAATTATACCAACTTTTCAAAAGAGTACAGAACAAAATCCTGTTGTAAATGAAATGCGACTACGAACCCTTGTGATAGGCACATCAGTTGTGAAGAAGTACTAACAATTTCAAACATCAAAGTATGATATCTATAACGGTATGACTGTTCAAATATAAGAGGGGTCCAAAAATAGCTTTTTCAATGTTTATGTTTTGTCATAACCTTTTGAATTGGAATTTAAAAAATATGAAATGTAAAAATCTTATAAATATAAGATGTTATCAATATAAATAACCCGGATAGAAGTTATTTTGTGCACGCATTTTGCCTGTATGTTGGTTTAAAAACACACAAAAGGGCCATTTGCGCTTTCCTATCTCGTCTAGTTAAGGAGATTTTTAAACGGCGTTTTTTGAAAGGCCTGTATTTCAAAAGCGTTAACAGATATAGCTTTGAAATTAAAAACTTAATTCAGTTAGGCCTTGAAGACACGAATTAACCTAGTTTCAGCCGTAACTATCACTCGTAGCGTAACCTATCATGTATTTTATATGGTATCGTTTCTTTTGCCCCTGAGTGTATATTCGGACATCATGATAGCATATCCTCAAATGTGGTTATCACTCAGATTTCCTTTTGTGTTAATTTGTTCCCCTGTGTAGACATCTATATGTTGGGTCGACACCGTGTGAGAACTGCTTGTGGATAGATTTATAGCGTAGGGCTTTTATCGTGTAATGTATATGACTTCTTTGACCTTCTAGTTGCCCCTGTTCAGGAGTGTATGCAGTGTCATGACGATGGTTCAGTGGGCTGGCAATGTGATCGAACCCAGACCTGCGGTGTTAACCAGGTAGTGTTTATAACCTTAAACCAGACAACAGCGTTAAGAAATGTTAGAAGCGTTAGTTTCGCACACTTAGAGAGACAGAACGACCGTTTATCTGTAATCAGCCGATAAAATAAAAAATCTATTGGATTTACAAGCATTATTTTGAAAATGTTGTTTATACAAAAATAAAATTTGTGAATTACAGCAAATGTGATAGCAAATATTTATGATAAAGAATGTCGTCAGCCTTTTATAATGTATAACAACGGAGGAAAGTTTTTCCGTCACAATATTTATTCATACAATGTGACATCTTTCTGTCATTCTATCTGAAATTCTAGACATTCCATGAAAAATGATTTATTCTATAATCATTAACCTAGACTTCAAAGTAAGATATAAGCAACTCCTATAGGTTATGCCAGAATTGTGGATGATAATAACAATTATAGCGTTTTATGAATATCTACAAAATATGTGCGTGTTATGCACGGTGATGTCCCCCGCCCCAATTTTTCATCACATCTCAAACATTTTGTCTTCCTCAGAGCTACATGTATATAATTAAATGATATGAAATGTTCTACATTTTGCAGGCTTGTTTTGTTCAAGAACTTGAGTTTAAGAACTATCTTCCCGGCATTCCTCCAACCTACTTTCACGGAGGCTGTACTGACAAGTCGGTGAGTTCAAACCCATAATAGATTACATAAAAATGGTCTCAAAACAATTCTACTGCCCTCTACGCGAAATATACGGACACCCGAGCTACAACAATTGTTGCTAGGCAAAATTCATATGTGCACTAGTGCTCATATTGAAATTATTTCACCACTTATTGTCAACCATATGGGTAATAATAAAAAATATTACAAAGTAAAGAACCCTAGAAGGTACCACATATTTCAATACCAATATATTTCAATACCAACCATAACAACTCTACAGACCTCGTATAAGAAATAGTACCAAATATACGTGAACCCTTGTACGTGCCACAAATCACAATACAAAGGTCTTCAGACAATTCTGCAGCCCTGGTGCAATAAATAGAACTAAGTAACAAAACTTGATTATTGACAACGTAAAGAGTAATGGTTATTTAAGACGATCAAATTATATTTGTATGTGGAGGAACAAGAGGGTTTTAAGTCAATCGTAAATAAAAAGAAGATATATTAAAGGTTACGAAAAGTATATTTATGAAACTTTCTATTATGAAAATTTAAATTGATATTGTGGACAATTATTTGCATTTTTGTAAGTTGATAAATGTAACGTTAGAATGATTAAAAGCAGTGCAGAAACAAGTGTATTTACCTTTTTGAAAAGCATTTGTTATTTTCATAAAAAGAGCAAAAAGCCCATTGGAATACTAAACGAAATGCTTTCCTTCAAGTTTGTGTTTGTTCAAGCATGCAATAACACTTTCAATGAATCACGAGTCAGTGTATAAACCTGAAATGTTGTAGACCTGTAACACAGTTGGGAGTCAGAGTGTTGAGAACGAAAACGGTTTGGCGAACCTACTGAGAGGAGAGTGTTGTTATACCACCAACTGTAACAAGGCTCTCAAGACTACTTATGAAGGTGAGGCCAGTTAGTTAGGTACAAATCTCAAATATATACACGCGATGATCAACATAGAGAATATCCGTCGTTGGTTGATGTTAATGTTACTATAATCAACAGTCTTGATAGATTTGGTATCTGAAGTAACACAACAGAAGGTCAATGTAGAAATATTTACAGCTGTGATTTTATGATAAAAAAAATTCAATATCATAATGAAATATGTAAACTTAATTAAATTCTATCAAAACAGCTGAATTTCACACAACAACAACTCCAACGACTACAACGACCACGACCACTACGACCACTACTACCACAACAACAACCACCACAACGACTACAACGATTCCAACTACTACTTCAACAGGTTTGCTGTTCTAATCACTTTAAAATTCAGCAACAAACCACCCACTTCCGGTCTACTCGAAAAACTAAAATGTCTTGAAATTATGCGAATTCATCAAAAGGAAAAATTATTTGAGGATATCCTCGTAATTTAAAAATCGACTATGTATTTTTCCAAAACGCAAGTTCAGATTCGAACAAATAACATTTTTAAAACCCCTTTGTTTTTTTGCCTTTCGAAAAGATGGCATTTCTTCCTGTGCTAGGCGACAGAAATTCCTATTTCAGTAGGAATGGTTTTATGATGCTGGTTCGTCAAATAGTATTAGTTAATACGCTGAATTGAAAACATTTATTGAGTGTGAACTGTATCCATCTTTTTTAACTTCATTACACCTACGTAGGATTGTTACTTTGTTCAAATGTAATGGCCATGATTTGAAGATAATAGAAGCACGATTTTCAAGCGGATAAAGAAATCACCATCTGTAACCTCAGGGAGGATGAATATCATGTACTATCAGAGTGCCACCAGTGCTCATGTTTCAGATATAAATATTAACCGCTCTTAACACCAAACTAAAAAAGTGTATTTCCCTTTGAACAACACACAATGTCCAGCTGTTGTATAAACCATTGCTGCTTCTATACCATGTAAATCGTAACCAATCAAATTGAAAACACTTGTTATTGAGATATGTTATTGAGATATCATTTAAATGTTTTAATTCTCATATTAAATGGTAGCGCTGTTTCTAATGACTTAAATCCATTTACATTGTACTATTGATCTCCTGGCCATATTAATATGTACCTGCCTGCCTGTCAAATGGCGGTTTATTTTTGCCGTGTTGTTTAGTCCGTGGTGCGTAAACCCCAACAGGGTACATGCATCCCAAAAAACCCATCCTTAGTCATACCTCATTATCTTATTACCTCTTTCAGATAGTTTCATACACCAAAATCAATCAAGCCACCCTGTTTCAATAACACCTCTAGTCATAACTCATTTTCTTATCATTACCCCTTTCAGATAGTTTGATACACCAAAATTCAACAAGCCACTCCGTTTTAACAACATCCTATAGTCATACCTCATTATCTTATCATTACCTCTTTCAGATAGGTTGATACACCAAAATCCATCAAGCCATCCCGTTCTGATAAAATGCTTGATCCACAATTACGAGTAGCATCATTGCCATGGCTGTAATGTCCTTCGCAAAGCTTTGCCGGAGACATAATGTTTTCAGTTCCGTCCGTGGTCCCGTGGTTCCGTAATGCTTTCGTTTCCGAACCATATCTCAAAAACCGTTCAATGTTTTGTTACGAAACTTGGTATGTGGTTAGATCTAGTGGTGGACTGGTGCCTTTTGCTATTTTGGTTATTCTGATTTTTGGGGATTTTTTTCTGGTTTCCATGGAAACAGTTGGAACTTAGTGCGTATAGGGGGTAGGGTCTGTTTCCGGGTCATATCTTCTAAACCTTTCAATATGTTTGTTGGGGTTTCCGGGTCATTTCTTCTAAACCTTTCAATATGTTTTTACAAACCTTTGTATGTGGTTAGACCAAATAGTGGTGTGATGTATTTAGCTATTCTGGTTTCCATGGAAGCGATCTGAACTCAGTGCATTAAGGGGGTAAGATCTGTTTCGGAAACCAAAAACTATTCAATATAATTTTACAAAATCTGGTTATGTGGTGCCTTTTACTAATTTGGTTATTCAGAATTACTTTTTGATGGTTTCCATGGCAACAATTTTAACCTTATGTTTTTTGGGAGATGGTCAATTTCCAAGCTACAGCTCAAATACTGTTAAATATTGTTGTGCTTAACTTGGTATGTAGTAAGATCTAGTAGAGGAGTGGTGCCTTTTGCTACTTTGGTTATTCTGATTTTTTAAAAACAAATTGAACTTGGGGTAGGGGGTAGGGTCATTTTCTGATTCAAAGTTGGGGCGGGGGACATGACAGTGCATAACACGCACATATTTGTAATTATTTATAAACTTTCCTTATCTTCAGCTGCTCCTGTCACACAATGCCTCAAGTGTCACGACGATGGTATGGTGGGCTGGATGTGTGACCAAGTGGATACCTGCACTGTCGGTCAGGTAGTTATCGCTCATTAAATTTGATTTTAATCACATTCTACAATGGGTAAAATTCTTCTTCTTTTTTTTTTTTTGTAGTCAGTAAAATTTTCTTTTCACTACTTAGATTAAATGTCTGTGTTATTTGTCAGGACTTAGTATTTGAAACCGCTACATTTGACGTTGAGTGATTATTTCATAGTTTAAAAATTAGGTGTCCTTCAGTTAAAGCCATTTTATACCTTTTCTTTGTTCTTATTTATATTCCCACTTTTTCAAATATCAATATATAGTTTGAAGATGTTTTCTTTCGTCATCTCTATTCTTTTTCCATTGTTTCTTGCCAATGTTCATTTTGTAAATGCTCTTTCGAATATTGACCCTGATTTAATCATATTTTATTCAACGCTACTTTAATATACTATTCATGTAATATTCATGTAGTCCGCGTAGCTCGGAATATACCCTGATACATAACGAGACAAATGCCTTGTAGGGTAGAATTTTTTTATTCATTACAACATGTGAAAGGTTATTTTGTTCAGCCATTTCGAAGTCGTTATTCGCGGACCCTGAAGGCAAATATATATATCTATAAAAAAATATATTTAAATGAATAAATGTCAATAATGTGGTACGAAAGTAAGGAAGGGGATTTGTGCAACAAATTAATATTTGCAACATAAAAAGTCTTAATTTTTCATTTATAGAACCTTACTTGTTATTTTTAAACTGTGTATGTTCTTCGTATTATAACATTTAGATATTACAAATGACATTTCTAGAAAAACATTTCAACTTTATAAAGTTAAAAAGGGAAAGTTTGTGAGGTTTAATTGTTCATCCTTGGCATCTCCGTTCCAATACTTTTTTGTTTGATTCCTGAAGGTTTGTTATGCCCAACAACTGGAGTTTAACAACTACCTGCCTGGAATAGCACCCACATACTTCCACGGTGGCTGCATAGACAAGTCGGTAAGGTCAAGTTTGTTTGTATTTTCCCAATCTGATAATCGTCTATGCACAACACATATCTTACAGAGGTTGAAACAGCAGTAAAGTCTCGATAGGATTTCATCATGATAACGATTTCTACGTGTAACTCCGACAACTTGCGGAATTTCTAGCTTTTGAATAGACATGTGATTATTAAAGGCAAATATGCAAAGCTTTATCAATGTTGTCATTAGTCCATCGTTGCAAAAATGCTCGTCACGTGCTCAAATGTAATTTTGGAGACTTATCTAAAGCAGCCATAAGGATGATGAGGAGTTGATAGTGATTGGTAGATAATAAAACTAGTCTTTTTGTAAATTTCATCTGGACGTTTGATCTCTGTTTCTTTTCATAAACACGGCTTTTTAGTTTTTCATTGAAAGCAAGTATTTGCCTTACATTTGTCATCTGGGGATGAAATCTTGACATGCTGTTAACTTATAACATCACTAATGCTAAGTGGGTTCCTATCAAAGCCAAATGGTGATTTATGAAATTCACCGAGGTTGTGTAAAAGATTCCTTTTTTTGTCATTTGGGGATGAAAAATGTATATGTTGTTAAATCATAACATCACCAACGTTATATGTCATACTCTAAATGTAGCAGCGATATTTTCAGTAGCTCTGATTATATATACATGTTTTCAACGTAAACATTTAGTGACATCGACTTGTAACGTGGTCGTTAATGCTATACCTATCAAAGCCAAATGGTGATTTATGAAATTCACTGAAAGGTTGTATAAAATGATTCCTTCACCAGATGTGTACCAAGGTGAGGGTCCAGAGTATGTATGAGGAGCACGGCTTGGCGTCACTACTGAGGGGGCAGTGTTGTGATACTACCGACTGCAACAAGGCGCTCAAGACTACCTTCGAGGGTAGGAACTCTGTTGGAATGCATTGCTAAACTCGCTCACTGTTATACATGTACCTTAAAGGCGCATGCGCAGTAGCACGTTTTTATGGGAATTATAAGGAGATGTCAGGAAAATGAAACAAATGGAAGACAATGTACTTAAACTAAATGAAGTAGCAATAAATTCATTATATATTGTTAAGTTCAGCCATGCGATTCCTTTTTGTACAATGTTTGAATAAAGGTGTTCACGCAACAACCACTACCAATGGAATTTCTAATCTTTCTAATTTGTTCTCTTACTATGGATCATTGGTTGATGTAATGATATTTTTAACAATATCCAAATAATACATTTAGCATTAACGTACAATTGTCAGTTAAAAAATAACAATATAAAATTGCCCCAAAAAAACCGTGCTACTTCCCCTTTAAATGTTACCTCTCGAGTTTAATGCATTTAGCAGTATCATCCAAAATATGTTGTATGAAACAAAGACCGAGACAAAAGTTCATATGAGCAGTTTGCGGTTTGATAGATTAGCATTCTGCAATATTCTTCAATATTTGGGTCTACATTTATTAATTATTCTTTTGGGCGTAACCGTTATTGTCTGTTATTTTGTTCGGAATAAATTGGACATTGCGACACTTCATGGTACTCGTTATTAACACCTTTCTTTATTTTCCTGCAGCACTTTTCGTTCCTACAACAACACCCAAACCCGTCACAACTACAACCACAACAGAGGCGCCAACAACTACCAAGATGGTCCCCAAAACAACAACGGCCGCCGTCACAACTCCAGGTATACACGTGTTTAGTTGGTTTTTATCAACCCCGGATCATTACGCAAACACACGTCACAACCGCTTGTAGAACATGCAATTCATATGTGAAAAGCTCAAACCGGATGTTGTATTCAGTGAAAAGTTGACAGGTATAATATTTGTGTCCACGTCTTTAACATTAGCTATTACTGAGTTCTAAACACCTATGCTATTCTGATATCTATTCTAGTTATTTATTTCTAGGCATCCTGCTACATCAGCGTATATGTCTCCGCGTTATGCTACAACCTATCCCCTGATATCCTGCTTGGTATTCAACCGTATCGCTATATATAGCAAGCCGATCAAATGATGCCCTTTCAGCGATAGCGGTCAACTGGTTTCTTGGCTTTGTTCCGCGTGCTCACCGCGTAATTCAATTTAACCAATGGGAGTGCTATTAGATAATAAATCTGATTCTCATTGTAGCCTCCCGCTAAGCTCCAAATCGCGATCTCTTAGATTCCACGAGCGACATCAATAGACAACAGTGTATGGAGTTCGAAATAGTGTGACTGAAAACAGACAGGCTGTAAATACCGCTGAGCAACGACCCGTCAGCAATACGACAGAAGACTATAGGAGGATATCAGGGGATAGGTTGTAGCATTAGCGGAGACATATACGCTGATGTAGCAGGATGTTTTCTAGGGTGTTTCTACTGATCAGCTAATGAATGTCACTCAACGCAGCACCACAACGATTTCTAAATCGCATGTTTCAGTCGATTTTTATTTCTTTTATTTCTGAACAATATTTTTACCAGGACAGATATCCCTTAATCAGTCTCTCCCTATTCTCTGCAGATTATTCTGAGATCTATTTCAAGGACTTTATTTTCTTGAGTATTTCTAGAGTGTTTTTCTAGAATGTTAAATGTACCCTTTGTAACCACAGCCGCCGCTCTGCAGTGTACCAAGTGTCACTCCGATGGTATGGTCGGGTGGCAGTGTGACAGAATGGAAACTTGTCAACCTGACGAGGTAACCCAATGACTTTCAATATGAAATTCAATATTTTACCATTTTTTAATGTTCAATACTTCTGAATGGGGTGTTTGAAGGTATGAAGACAATAATTTCGATGATGGAATAATTTCTAGACACAGTCGTTTAGTCACTAACCAGTCGTCGTTTCACTTATTTCTTTTACAAGTTGACCAAGTGCATAATGCAACTATTAAATGGTGTCATGGCGTCATAAATATTAATTATTCCGAAGTCACGATGAATCTATGACCCCTGATGGCAGGTCTGTGTGCGGAAGCAAATTAATTCTGAAAAATACATTATCGCAAATATTTTGTGATAACAAAAGTTATTGCCCATAACTAAATTTTTTCTCATAATGTAGAATTGATTTTCTAAAATTGAAAAATCAGGAATAAAAAATGTTTCAGAAAGTAATAATGGGCGTTTCATTTGCAGAGAAAACATACTTCTTTCCATGCATAACCACCAAGTGTTTTTGAAAAGATACTAAAATTATTTTCTTTTTATTTCCGACAAAAAAATAACGAAACCGTTATGGTGTCATATCAATACAACCATCTATATCGGTAACAGTGATGTAACTGAATTTGTTGGGTTGAATTGTTACTGTTTCTACCCAAAGGTTTGCTTCGTACAAGAGTTGGAGTTCAGCTCGGCTATCCCTGGTCTTCCACCAACCTACTTCCATGGAGGCTGCATCAAACAGACGGTAACGTTATTCTACTTTAAAAAATCAGACATAAATTACTTTCTTTATGCTTACTTGTAATGGATGTTGTAAACAAATAAACTCACGTCATTGGTCGTCGAAATATTAATACGCTTTACAATCAAAACTTTCACATTTGGATAATGTAAATATGAAGGAAAGTATATACGATAAAGAAATTGGGTTATGTTTCAAGAAAAGCAAATTTAGAAAGTTGTTATTTCTTACACCACCGTGGTTTTGACAAGCGTTTCAAGACCATTCTATAAGCGAAGATAAAACTTTGCGTCTCATGCAAATCGACGAATTTATCATTGATTAATTAAGCAATTAATCATTGCTTTATACAATGACCAACATTTCATTAACGGCCATGTGATTTTAAGAGCGCTTCAATCTGTTTACACAAACTTTCGGTACTTGTTTATCCCCCAGAGATGCACAGATATTGCTACCAAGAGTGTAGAGGACGAACACGGTCTAGCCACCATCATCAGAGGGGAGTGTTGCTCAACAGCCAACTGTAACAAGGCAAAAATTGATACATTCCAAGGTAGGAAAAGAATAACAAACTGAAATAGTTTAACAAAAATCGAATTCAACAACTTCTGGAGAAATACCTATCTTTCTTATTGTCAATCCAACTTCTGAAATTTTGTTTGAAATTAGCTATAACGATATACCTTAGTCATTCCGTTCATCATCGCGGACCTTGGGACGTCTAATATTACAGATAGTTTTAGCTAGATTACAATAATCTATTTCAAAATTCGTAATCCATAAAGACATACTTGCTTTACTTATCAATCACATGATACCTAGGATGTTTGCTTTTAATCAACCACTTAAAACAAGAGTCAAAGATCAAAGATGTAGTGTACATGTACTCTTTATGATACATAATATATTCGTTTCCTCTGACATCGGTAACATTTATTTTGAACTTTGCAACTTTGCCAATCAAATCTGCCGTACGTTCTATTACACGTTGCTCTCGCTTGGTGTCCCTCTTGGCTATTGACAAAAAGTAAGAATGTTACAAATGTGATCAAGTATCATCCTGCTGTTAAGTAACCATCCGTCAGCGATGCGGCAGAATTCGATAGGAGGATATAAGGGGATAGGTTGCAGCATAACGCGGAGACATATACGCTGATGTAGCAGGATGATTTATTATCCTCTTTTCAACAACTTATAGGGATGCCCATTGAACCCTTCACGACGGAGGAGATGACCACTTCTACAGGTACGCACTACATACGGTTGCTCTAGCGTCCTTGTATCCATGACATCCCCGTAACTCCCCCATATATGTTCTTCTATTGTAAATTGCTTTTACCGTTTTTTATTGTCAGCCAATCAGAACTGGCATAACAAAATTTCCACTTTCCGTATCGTACGGACCATATAGTTTGAAGTTTGAAATGCAAATCTCTTTTCCTTGGCAGAAATAAACCTTCATTTTACCCTAAAAAATCTGCTTACAGCGATATTCTGTAGATATTGAATTGTGTGTGAATGAGCTTACCTCAAGGTACATAACGAAGGCCTATTGACATTATTGGAAAAAGAATTAACAAATAACAACTATTGTTTTCAATGTTCAACAGTTCACGTCTTTCTGACTATAAGGCTCAACTTTTCGCGCAGTTCCGAAAAGCAGTTGTACAAAGTGGTTTAATTTAACACTTAACAATATTCATATATCGATAATAAACACGAACTGTGTTTCAGAAGCAACTACAAAGCCACCACCAACAACGACAACCACACCTGTCCCGCCAACAACTACAATAGGTAATATAACAACAAGTCCATTAAATGTCCATAATACACAGACCGTAGCAAAACAAAATTAATAAGAGTGTTTTGATAAATAACCTCAGACCTCATTGGAATTTGAAAATAATCAATAATAACAGTGTAAATATAATTCATGTAATTCCCTTTCCCATAGGGACATAGATGTATTATTGACTGTATAGTACATAATTCTAAATATTGATTATTTTCCTGTGAGGTCAGAGGTCTGCGAAAAAAATGTTAGTATCAAAACCTTTACATCAGCTGTTTATCTTTCCTTTTTCTCTTGTGCCAATATATTTCAAAGAGAATGGTTGGTCAATATCATATGTTATCAACGCTTCCGCTGTAGTTTTGAGAGAACAATATCAGCCTATATGATACACAGTTGAATTGATATCTAACCCATCGCGAATGCTGCAATAATGAAACAAAATTTGATTGATTGACAAATGAGAATTAAATATAACTACATTGGAATCAGAGCTACAGATACATGTCCGGCAACACATTTATAATGGTTATAATACATGTTCCTCGATTACTTGCATTAATAATGTCCTATGGTTACCATTTAGAATAGAAATAATGAAATGAAAGTTTGAATTGTAAGTAATGATGAAGTTCTAAAAAGGAAAGCTTAACATAGCATGAAAGTTATAGTAGGAATATTGATGGAATTCAAACATGGATCTTATGGATGGAATGTACATGATGCAGCATCCTTTTGAGGACGAGTCAATACATATCATGACAACATATCAACAATAGAAGAAGCTAGGCAAATTTCGAAGCAAACAAGTATTGAAGGAAAAAATAAAAATGCAAGGTCGTCATTTGACCCATTGTAACAGTCAATGATAAGTTTCAATGTCCTTTTTGTCATTCTTCAAAATTTCCCCAATAAATGTCAGTGTATTATCAAGAGGGTCAAAAACCTCACTACTCATCCAGGTAATACGTAATCATAGACAATGTCATTTCGAATCGGGCTGAAACCGATGACAAAATTTGTGAACATATCTTGTATTCTTTTGAGATAGGAAAATTGGTTTGCGTAACTTAACTGAAATGTTATGCTCGTTCGTTGCAATTGTTGACATTTTTGTGCCTCTACTAATGAATAAACCTGGCTGCCTGTCTGTCTGACTACTTTTAAACAATTTGTTGCCTTAAGTATGCACTGCCTCCTTTCTTAGTAAATGATGATATTTACCTAGAGAACATTTAAGATTTATTAGTTTTCAAAATCAATATCGAAAGTTGATCAATGTTTCATTATTTGTTCTCTTATCTGAAAGGTAGAATACTGGATTCTTTGCAGATAATATCAGGAGCTGTATGCACTGTGTCTTGGAATCAACTTCCTGGAACTGTTCCCTCGTTCAGAAGTGCGCCAATGAAGATGAAGTACGTACCATCCTCTGTCATAATTGTAGTTCTCCATTTTGTCCTATCCAAGGCTAATGTCTCAAAGGCTTTCAAGCCCAGAGCATTTCTCTCTTTCTGTGCTGTTCTTCCCCATGTCTATCTGGGTCGCCAGTCCCCCCTTTCCCTACTAGTGCCATGTCAGTGACGCCTTCTGTCATACTAGGGAACAAATTGTGTAATATAGAAGCCTGACTCACAACTATTTAGCAATGTGCTTCAGGTTTCAATATGTGTCAGTATAGATAAAGGGAATAGCAATAATAGAAACCTTTTCTGGATTGTAGGTGTGCTTTGTCCAAGAAATGAAAATGCCATTTTCGATTCCACCACTCCCTGATGTGTTCAACCATGCCGGGTGTGTTGCACAAGCAGTAAGTAAAACCCGTCACTCAATATTGATTTCATAATACTCAACTTCATACAACATTATGCACAATAAATTGATACATCATGTGATATCAGCTCGGAGTCGAATTGTAAAATCCTATACGTATCTACTCATTTGTTACAGAAAGCGGTGTATGTCAAATGTGCACTGATAATGACTATTTTATTACCTGCAATGGCTAACATCTTAAATATCACAACACTAGTTTACGTCAAGCTAGTATCTGTATAGAACAAAGGCAACATTTCTTAAAGTACTTGACTTGTGCCATTGACTTCATGATATATGCTCTTGTGACTAAAACATGTCAGAATCATAGTAATCAATCTTTATTTTTTCCTAATTATAGAAATGCCCAACTATCGATAGTGTAAACCACGGGGATGAAGGTACAATGGCTTCTGTTGCCCAAGGAGACTGCTGTGCTGGATCCATGTGTAACAAGGTTCTCTTGGAATCATATGTCGGTGAGCTTTATTACACTTCTTTGACTCTCTTGGAATTATATGCCAGTGAGCTTTATTACACTTCTTCTTTGACTCTCTTGGAATTATATGCCAGTGAGCTTTATTACACTTCTTCTTTGACTCTCTTGGAATTATATGCCAGTGAGCTTTATTACACTTCTTCTTTGACTCTCTTGGAATTATATGCCAGTAAGCTTTATTACACTTCTTCTTTGACTCTCTTGGAATTATATGCCGGTGAGCTTTATTCACTTCTTCTTTGACTCTCTTGGAATCATATGCCGGTGAGCTTTATTACACTTCTTCTTTGACTCTCTTGGAATTATATGCCAGTGTGGTTTATTACACTTCTTCTTTGACTCTCTTGGAATCATATGCTGGTGAGCTTTATTCACTTCTTCTTTGACTCTCTTCGAATTATATGCCGGTGAGCTTTATTACACTTCTTCTTTGACTCTCTTGGAATCATATGCTGGTGAGCTTTATTCACTTCTTCTTTGACTCTCTTGGAATCATATGCCGGTGAGCTTTATTCACTTCTTCTTTGACTCTCTTGGAATTATATGCTGGTGAGCTTTATTACACTTCTTCTTTGACTCTCTTGGAATCATATGCTGGTGAGCTTTATTACACTACTTCTTTGACTCTATTGGAATTATTGCCAGTGTGGTTTATTACACTACTTCTTTGACTCTATTGGAATTATATGCCAGTGAGCTATATTACACTTCTTCTTTGACTCTATTGGAATCTTATGCCTGTGAGCTTTATTACACTTCTTCTTTGACTCTCTTGGAATCATATGCTGGTGAGCTTTATTACACTTCTTCTTTGACTCTCTTGGAATTATATGCCGGTGAGCTTTATTCACTTCTTCTTTGACTCTCTTGGAATCATATGCCGGTGAGCTTTATTCACTTCTTCTTTGACTCTCTTGGAATTATATGCCGGTGAGCTTTATTACACTTCTTCTTTGACTCTCTTGGAATCATATGCTGGTGAGCTTTATTACACTTCTTCTTTGACTCTCTTGGAATCATATGCCTGTGAGCTTTATTACACTTCTTCTTTGACTCTCTTGGAATCATATGCTGGTGAGCTTTATTACACTACTTCTTTGACTCTATTGGAATTATATGCCAGTGTGGTTTATTACACTACTTCTTTGACTCTATTGGAATCATATGCCTGTGAGCTTTATTACACTTCTTCTTTGACTCTCTTGGAATCATATGCTGGTGAGCTTTATTACACTTCTTCTTTGACTCTCTTGGAATTATGTGCCAGTGAGCTTTATTACACTTCTTCTTTGACTCTATTGAAATCTTATGCCTGTGAGCTTTATTACACTTCTTCTTTGACTCTCTTGGAATCATATGCTGGTGAGCTTTATTACACTTCTTCTTTGACTCTCTTGGAATGATATACTGGTGAGCTTTATTACACTTCTTCTTTGACTCTATTGGAATTATATGCCAGTGAGCTTTATTACACTTCTTCTTTGACTCTATTGGAATCATATGCTGGTGAGCTTTATTACACTACTTCTTTGACTCTATTGGAATTATATGCCAGTGAGCTTTATTACACTACATCTTTGACTCTATTGGAATTATATGCCAGTGTGGTTTATTACACTTCTTCTTTGACTCTATTGGAATTATGTGCCAGTGAGCTTTATTACACTTCTTCTTTGACTCTATTGGAATCTTATGCCTGTGAGCTTTATTACACTTCTTCTTTGACTCTCTTGGAATCATATGCTGGTGAGCTTTATTACACTTCTTCTTTGACTCTCTTGGAATGATATACTGGTGAGCTTTATTACACTTCTTCTTTGACTCTATTGGAATTATATGCCAGTGAGCTTTATTACACTTCTTCTTTGACTCTATTGGAATCATATGCTGGTGAGCTTTATTACACTACTTCTTTGACTCTATTGGAATTATATGCCAGTGAGCTTTATTACACTACATCTTTGACTCTATTGGAATTATATGCCAGTGTGGTTTATTACACTTCTTCTTTGACTCTATTGGAATTATGTGCCAGTGAGCTTTATTACACTTCTTCTTTGACTCTATTGGAATCTTATGCCTGTGAGCTTTATTACACTTCTTCTTTGACTCTCTTGGAATCATATGCTGGTGAGCTTTATTACACTTCTTCTTTGACTCTCTTGGAATGATATACTGGTGAGCTTTATTACACTTCTTCTTTGACTCTATTGGAATTATATGCCAGTGAGCTTTATTACACTTCTTCTTTGACTCTATTGGAATCATATGCTGGTGAGCTTTATTACACTACTTCTTTGACTCTATTGGAATTATATGCCAGTGAGCTTTATTACACTACATCTTTGACTCTATTGGAATTATATGCCAGTGAGGTTTATTACACTACTTCTTTGACTCTTTTGGAATTATATGTCTGGGAGCTTTATTACACTTTTTCTTTGTCTCTCATGGAATCATATGTCTGGGAGCTTTATTACAATTCTTCTTTGACTCTTTTGGAATTATATGCCAGTGAGCTTTATTACACTACATCTTTGACTCTATTGGAATTATATGCCAGTGAGGTTTATTACACTACTTCTATGACTCTCTTGGAATCATATGCCTGTGAGCTTTATTACACTTTTTCTTTGTCTCTCATGGAATCATATGTCTGGGAGCTTTATTACAATTCTTCTTTGACTCTCATGGAATCATATGCCGGTGAGCTTTATTACACTTCTTCTTTGACTCTCTTGGAATCATATGTCGGTGAGCTTTATTACACTTCTTCTTTGACTCTCTTTGAATCATATGTCGGTGAGCTTTATTACACTTCTTCTTTGACTCTCTTGGGATCATATGCTGGTGAGCTTTATTACACTTCTTCTTTGACTCTCTTGGAATCATATGCCTGTGAGCTTTATTACACTTTTTCTTTGTCTCTCATGGAATCATATGTCTGGGAGCTTTATTACAATTCTTCTTTGACTCTCATGGAATTATATGCCAGTGAGCTTTATTACAATTCTTCTTTGACTCTATTGGAATCTTATGACGGTGAGATTCATAACACTTCTTCTTTGACTCTCTTGGAATCATATGCGGGTGAGCTTTATTACACTTCTTCTTTGACTCTCTTGGAATCATATGCCGGTGAGCTTTATTACACTTCTACTTTGACTCTCTTGGAATTATATGCCGGTGAGCTTTATTACACTTCTTCTTTGACTCTCTTTGAATCATGTGCCGGTGAGGTTTGTTACACTTCTTCTTTGACTCTCCTGGAATCATGTGCCAATGAGCTTTATTACACTACTTCTTTGACTCTATTGGAATTATATGCCAGTGAGCTTTATTACACTACATCTTTGACTCTATTGGAATTATATGCCAGTGAGGTTTATTACACTACTTCTTTGACTCTCTTGGAATCATATGCCTGTGAGCTTAATTACACTTTTTCTTTGTCTCTCATGGAATCATATGTCTGGGAGCTTTATTACAATTCTTCTTTGACTCTTTTGGAATTATGTGCCGGTGAGCTTTATTACACTTCTTCTTTGACTCTCTTGGAATCATATGTTGGTGAGCTTTATTACACTTCTTCTTTGACTCTCTTTGAATCATATGTCGGTGAGCTTTATTACACTTCTTCTTTGACTCTCTTGGGATCATATGCTGGTGAGCTTTATTACACTTCTTCTTTGACTCTCTTGGAATCATATGCCGGTGAGCTTTATTACACTTCTTCTTTGACTCTCTTGGAATCATATGCCGGTGAGCTTTATAACACTTCTTCTTTGACTCTCTTGGAATCATATGCCGGTGAGCTTTATTACAATTCTTCTTTGACTCTCTTGGAATCATATGCCGGTGAGCTTTATTACACTATTTCTTTGACTCTCTTGGAATTATATGCCAATGAGCTTTATTACGCTTCTTCTTTGACTCTCTTAGAATTATATGCCGGTGAGCTTTATTACACTTCTTCTTTGACTCTCTTGGAATTATATGCCGGTGAGCTTTATTACACTTCTTCTTTGACTCTCTTTGAATCATGTGCCGGTGAGGTTTGTTACACTTCTTCTTTGACTCTCCTGGAATCATGTGCCAATGAGCTTTATTACACTTCTTCTTTGACTTTCTTGGAATCATGTGCCGGTGAGGTTTGTTACACTTCTTCTTTGACTCTCTTTGAATCATGTTCCTGTGAGCTTTATTACGCTTCTTCTTTGACTCTCATGGAATCATATGCCGGTGAGCTTTATAACACTTCTTCTTTGACTCTCTTGGAATCATATGCCTGTGAGCTTTGTAACACTTCTTCTTTGACTCTCTTGGCATCATGTGCCTGTGAGCTTTATAACACTTCTTCTTTGACTCTCTTGGAATCATGTGCCTGTGAGCTTTATTACATTTCTTCTTTGACTCTCTTGGAATCTTATGCCTGTGAGCTTTGTAACACTTCTTCTTTGACTCTATTGGAATTATATGCCAGTGAGCTTTATTACAATTCTTCTTTGACTCTATTGGAATCTTAAGCTGGTGAGCTTTATAACACTTCTTCTTTGACTCTCTTTGAATCATATGCCGGTGAGCTTTATTACACTTCTTCTTTGACTCTCTTGGAATCATATGCTGGTGAGCTTTATTACACTTCTTCTTTGTCTCTCTTGGAATCATGTGCCGGTGAGCTTTATTGCACTTCTTCTTTGACTCTCTTTGAATCATGTGCTGGTGAGGTTTGTTACACTTATTCTTTGACTCTCTTTGAATCATGTGCCGGTGAGCTTTATTACACTTCTTCTTTGACTCTCTTGGAATCATGTGCCGGTGAGCTTTATAACACTTCTTCTTTGACTCTCTTGGAATCATATGCCGGTGAGCTTTATAACACTTCTTCTTTGACTCTCTTGGAATCATGTGCTGGTGAGGTTTGTTACACTTCTTCTTTGACTCTCTTGGAATCTTATGCCGGTGAGCTTTATTACACTTCTTCTTTGACTCTCTTGGAATCATATGCTGGTGAGCTTTATTACACTTCTTCTTTGACTCTCTTGGAATCATATGCCGGTGAGCTTTATTACACTTCTTCTTTGTCTCTCTTGGAATCATGTGCCGGTGAGCTTTATTACACTTCTTCTTTGACTCTCTTTGAATCATGTGCTGGTGAGGTTTGTTACACTTATTCTTTGACTCTCTTTGAATCATGTGCCGGTGAGCTTTATTACACTTCTTCTTTGACGCTCTTGGAATCATATGCTGCTGAGGTTTGTAACACCTCTTTGACTCTTATTGGAATCATGTGCTGGTGAGGTTTATAACACTTCTTCTTTGACTCTCTTGGAATCATATGCCGGTGAGCTTTATTACACTTCTTCTTTGACTCTATTGGAATCTTATGCCAGTGAGCTTTATTACACTTCTTTTTGACTCTCTTGGAATTATATGCTGGTGAGGTTTGTTACACCTCTTTGACTCTTATTGGAATCATGTGCCAGTGACGTTTATCATACCCCGACAACTTTGACATTTAATTATCCTGGAATCATATGCTTGATAGCTAGCTTTTTACTTAGGGCTATGCAGTGTTCAACTAGTACATTTTTAATGCTAATGTGATGAAAAATTATTTTGGATGATAAATAGAATCTCACCCTCGTGTCTTCTGATATCAAATATATCAACACTCGTTGATAAAAGTAAAATATCCTCGGCAAACCTAGGATATTTGTTACTTTTATCAACTTGTGTTGATATATTTGATATCAAAAGACATTTGGGTGAGATTCTCTGTATAGCGAACAAATTTTCCCGTCCCTATATAATATCATTTAAATTATATGCGTATAGCGAACACTGGATATTACGAACTAAATTCTTTGGTCCCTTGGAGTTTTTTTTATCCGAGTTCTACTGTACATGTTTGTCAATTTACAACTTAGACATTGATTCTCTCTTGCTGTTGAGGCTTTGACGTTAACTGTCTTTGAACCAGTTGCTTGTCGGTTTTATTTAACTTATAATAGATATCATAGCATAGTAATACCGTTTATTTCAAACGTTGTGGATGTTTGTTAACCACAGAAATGGAATGAAATGATATAAAATTTTGATCGATCATATAAGTTGAAGGCAAGGACGAGTAGACTCGAATGTTATTATAATGTACATGGTATTGTCTGGCAATGCAATTCACCACTCTTGTATACCCCGTTGATTCATTGTTGATGCGTTGGTGTGAATTGCACGACTCACTTAGTTTGTGTACAAACGTCTAAAACTTGATGTAATTTAAAGGAAAAAATAGGAAAAAGATATTATATCTTTGTCTGAATAACCATACTTCCAACCAATCTTCCCTTATAATACCCATGACAGTCGCTTACAGCCGGTTTTTATTTTCGATATGTTGATACATACAAACTTTAGAGTTTATGTCCATAACGTACTTGTCAACCATTCAAACTGTTGTTACAGCCGCCAGACAACATACGACCACAAAGCTAGACCAACAACCATTGAAAGTAACAACAAAGGCGCCCGTTACAACAACGGTAACAGTGCAGCCAACTGTCAAGCCAGGTCGGTATAACTATCAACTGTATCTGTAGTTTCAAATAACATAATTGAGATGATCCCCGATGATGTTGGGTAACTTTGAGGACGTGTGGGGTGAATGGTTCAGTGACAATGAGGGCTGTGTTTCAAATATGTGTTTCTGTATGTTCAATTCAGTTTGTGTCTTTTTTGTATGTTCGACTAACGTAAACGTATAAAAGTATTGATATTCTCAGAAAATAAAAAATCACTTTCATAATCGTAATTGATTCACGAAGTTCCGAAACACTTCACGTTTTAGTTAATCACAAATTCAAGCAGACTATATTGTCAATAAGATACATTGCACTTACAAATATTTAAATCAGATTCCATAACAACATAATCCTGATTTACTCCTATTGTAAATTTAAGTCTATGTACCTCTACTACAAAGATTTAAATGCGAGATGTGGCGATAAGAGAAGGGAGGTCACGTGAAAAATGTTTGTTGATATTTTGAGAGATTTCAGGTAGATATTCGAGATTTCCGCACCGTGCAACAATTGGTATATCAAGTAGACTGAATGATACAACCCTGTCCATAATAAAGTATAACGTGATCATGAACATTCATAAACATTCCGCGAACAATTCGAACAATCTGAAATATCCTGAAGTGTCTATGTTTATAAGATCCACACACAGCTTAGAAGACCAATTAACATATCATGAAATAAAATGGATAGAGAAGATATCATTTCAATTTAAGAGGCCACGAAAACCCGGGAACATATGTATATAAACCTAGCTTTGTTCTTGAACTAGACATTCACGCTAGTAGAAGTGGCGCACTCAGTGACCTGAGGTAAAACTCTCATTATACAATGAACAGTTGTCTGTTTATGCAAATATACAGTTGAGGAAATGAAGAATGATGCGTCGATTTTTATGGATCCCAACTTCTATATTCAAGGTAGTCGACGTTCTATATACATACTGTCAAATGACGACATCAGTTCGAGTGTACATCTAAACAATGTCTACCAACATCCCTGATTAATCTGTTTTAGCCGAGTGTGCGGTGACATCTTGTCAGATGTGCGACCTAGTCCATGAGTTTTTTTACAGCATTTCATTTCGTATTGATGTTCCAGCGCAGTGTGGGTGTGTTCTAGCCAGTTGGTTGGCCTTTTCCAAGGTTGCCACTCCAGCTACAAGCATTCACACCTCTTTTTGATAATCTGACTGTACAATTCCCCCTCATGTTTCAGTCCAGTGCGCTGTGTGTTCTAGATAGTTGGTAGGCCTTTTCCAAGGTTGCCACTCCAGCTACAATAATTCACACCTCTTTTTGATAATCTTACTGTTTAATTCACGCTCATGTTTCAGCTCAGTGCGCGGTGTGTTCTAGACAGTTGGTTGGCCTTGTCAAAGGTTTCCGCTCCAGCTACAAGAATTCACACCTCTTTAATGATCTGACTGTACAATTCCCCCTCATGTTTCAGTCCAGTGCACGGTGTGTTCTAGACAGTTGTTTGGCCTTGTCAAAGGTTTTCACTCCAGCTACAAGAATTCACACCTCTTTAATGATCTGACCGTACAACTCCCCCTCATGTTTCAGTCCAGTGCGCGGTGTGTTCCGGCCAGCTGTGCGGGCTGGTCCCAGGGGGTGATCCCTTCCAGGAGTGTCCGTCCAGCACACCCTTCTGTCTCAACACCGTCGTCAACAGTGCGGATGGATCTCAAACAATCACCAAAAAGTGAGTGATAGATTAATTTTGTTTCGTTAACATAACACAGATTTAAATAATGCAAGGGTCATGAAATTGCTACAACGATATCTGTTAGTTGTTTTGTGAACATTAACCAAATTCATATACCTCAAGGATATTTAACACCCAGTCAATTTGAAATGTATATTTCTTTTGCAATAATTAATATATTTATATCAATACTGTCACGGAAACCTTACACTATTAAATTATAATGGGTTACCTATTAGTTATAATCTAGTGACATTAAAAACATACGATTTTTAAAAAATCACGTTTGTCATTCAGTCCTAAAATTAAGCGTCTGTTCCAAAATACTGTTTCTAACGAGTTCGAACGTGAAATTTCACAGTTGCTGTGACAACGCACGTGCATCCGTGCAAATTGCTTCGCAGGTTTGTTTAATCACGCTTTGACATGGGCTATATACCTTGCCTCCATTTTGAAGATATTAGTCTTCTTATGTTTAAAACCAAGACACACCACACCTCATAACTTTAATTTAAATCAAAACGTTCGATGACAAAATGAGGCCTTATCGATAACTCTTCCTTATGCTAACAGGTGCGCGTCAGCATACACGTGTAACACGGAATGGTGGCAGGAGACGTCTGACAAGACCATCTGCACATCCTTCGACAGCTCGACCCTGTACAGCACGGACTTCACGTGCTCCTACTGCTGCACAGAGGACAGATGTAACGACGATCTCTTCCCTGCACAGAAAACGCTCTTCCACGGGTCTGACTGATGAGCCGTAAACAATAAACTGTTTTTGTGACTTTGGTTTTTGTTATTCGAAGTTAAAATGCATCACATGTAAGAAGTGATTTGGTTCATATTCTTTGCACTTTAAGGGATCTCAGGACTGATTCGGCTTTAAATCAATAAACTCATTTTGATGATGATGGATTCGAATTTAAATTCTTGACATGTAAGAGACACTTTGACTTGGATGCCTTTATATACAGATGGTATACATAATACAGGCCATTGCAAAACAATGTTTTGAGTCTGAAAAACGGACGCATAAACGCTGAACGATTCCATTAACTCGATTTGATCGAAGGTGTCAACACTAAAATGGTTTCTCAAAGTTGCATCACACCCATTGTACGACTACACATATTAAAGTTTCTTACTGAGCGCTGTGATGTTTCACCCTAATTAAAAAACCTTTCCAAAATGTTTTATCAAAAGTGATATATAACAGATATAGGACCTTTTGAAAAGTACCCAGTGCCTCAAAACATGAAAAAACGCTAAATCACTTGAAAGAGGGACCTCACAATCTAAGTCATATAATTATATTTGAGAAGCAGTCATTAACGAATGTAAAATAACGTTTCTGTGTTTATACGTTCAACCATCTTTGGTTTTAAAAATAAATATCAATCTTAAAAACCTGAAAGAACGATAAGGGAAATTGTATCAAAGAATGATAATGTGAGACATATTTGGACGATGAAAACTCTTCATTCAGAATTCATTGTAATTTGCAGTCTCGACTGGCTTCACATAAACAGAATGTTAATTTCTAATGCATTTACCAGCCAATATCATTCTTGTTTGAAAACTGTTTATCATACAACGTTTTCATAATTCCTTTTGTAACAATAAATTTTTGCAGTTATCTTCATGGTCTCCTTAAATATGCATGTTAACAGCGTGATCACTCTCAATAGACCGATCCAGTCGAGGGCAGTTAGGCCCCGCCCCCTACGACGTGATTGGTTGAAATATTTGAGGGGACAAGTTGCAAGCTCAGGCGAGCCAACGGGGCGAGCCGGGCCACGTATCTCAACAATGTCACTTGCCGAATCTTTTAGCTTGCGTTCATCCTAATGTCGTTCATAACGCACATTATCTAACAAATACATTCAAGATACATCTAAAGCTTTGATAAATCTTTTATCAAAAAATGAAACGTAAGTTTTAGACTTTGGGAATGCCCAGAGAGAGAGAAGCCGTCGACCACTTTGTCAACAAACCCATTTCAACTCGGAATATTTCCATCACTTTTGTAAATAGTCGTACAATCCAAGTAATAAAAAGCTTTCATCACATATTTGACCACCAGATATTTGATTTCAAAAATCATCTACAAATTGTTTTTAATATTTTCTCGAGAAACCTTTTTACTAAAATATGTTGATTAATATCATTGTCATGGTCGCATAGACTCAGTTGTTGACAGAGTGTCTGACACACATCTATATCAGTCAACATAACTTTGGAGAAAAAAACATTATCGAGAATTTCACTCCTTGAAATCCAAATTTTAGAGTAGTTGCACAGGGATGATTTTTAATTACAATTGAAAAATATATATTTGACAGGCTTCATTCAGGATCTGGAAAATTTAAATCTAAATAAATCTAGATCAACAGATCTTATAGTTTGTCATACAACAGTGAGACCATATCATGTTTATATAAAACCTGTTGATCTTTAAAAAAATTAGATAGGGAAAATATGGATATGACAAAGTTTCATTTAGAAAAGCCTACAGACATACATAGATTTCACTGTCCATCAAATTGTTTTAGAGAATTGAACTGAAAGATCCAAATAAGTTAAGTGACACTATGAAAATTGTTAATATATAATTGTTAAAATAATAATGTTTTGTGAAAATAACACAATATCAGGGATCTTGGAATTGACCAATCTTGAAAATAGAAAATAATTCTTTTCTCTACATAGTTTTATATAAATATTGCATTTCATGTTTCCAAAGTAAGAAACAATAGAATGGAATTAGAATTATTTGTTAACGTATGAGTCAACAAAAATAAAACTGTCTATATTTTTCAAGATTTGACCTGTGGAATTTTATTTTTTGATTGATAAAGAATACAAATCAGATGTATTTTTTGTCAACTGATCTATGGTCACTAAACTTACCCGCTGCCTCTTAAAATGATAGTTGAACAGTTTGGGTTATCGACTCATTTTATAATTTATAGCTTATATGTCTAGACTGGCACCAATTAATGAGGTAATTAAGTTATTTGTTTTGAATAGCTAGGTTTTTATTGGTTAAATATTTGAAAATAAATCTAACCATTGAACAACTGGAAATTTGAAAATTTAAAATGAACATGTTTTATCTTACAGGCAAGTATATTTTCAAGTTTTGTTAGTATCAAATACCTGAACGGTTATGGGACATAGCCTAGCTACTGCTTGAAAGCTATATATAAATTAATCTTAAGGGTTTGAGCTACATATATCATGGAACATATATTATGAGTGAAATGGAAATTAAGAAAAACCTTATATTTATCAAATATTCAATGTCTGCCAGTTTCTTTGATATTTAATTATTTTTAAGTGGGATATCTCAACGTATTTGGCACAACAAGACGTTTAACACAGTTTGTTTACAATATGGCGAAATTTCGAAAATTGCCGAAATGTCAACGTGTAGAATTGATATTAATGATGTTGATGTTGAAAACTGTAAATGTCTAATCGAATTGACAACTATGTTTATGATGAAGAAAATATAATACGGTAGTTGTATTGTACGTGTACAGCTGCGTATCTTAAGTTTGTTCACTTGCTTGTGTATCTAAGTGCAAATATCATGTTAATTGGGTTTCATTTTGAAATAACTCCAGGAGCACCTACAAGGGACAACTAATTATCCATTAGTAAAATAATCATTCCCAAACCATATTTCGGGATCGTCTTGTCACTGGTACTGAATTTAGATATTTGGCATGATTAAATGGACAGATGGGGTCATATTTATGAAATTCAGATTTCCTTAATTTCGATTTAACAATTCCATATAAACATTGTCATTTCAATGCCCTGCTAAATTAGTTACGGTTATCTTTAAGGTATGACATACGAATATGTTAACGCAAAGTAAATGTTAACTTATGTACTCACATTTCAACATTATCCGTATAGTTTTGGCATTGCTATGATGCCCCAAAGACATTCCAAATTACATGATAGTTGCACTAAAAACGCAGGTAAGTGAACAAACTTAAGATACGCAGCTCTACGTGTACGTTCCTGGTGGTTACAAAAAGAGGTAAGGTGATACTACAAATCTGAATTTCATCTTACAATTCATTTAAATCAGACATTGCCTGTATTTTGTAAAATTATACACTTTTATCACAGGGTTATTGTTTCCTTATCAAATTACAAAAAGTAACATTGTAAAACTCACATCTTTCCAAGATGAGTTAAATATTGAATATATATATTATTTCGTTCCCCAAAAAATTAACAAATTGCTATATTTTATCGATGAAACTAAGTTATTTAATTAGCACATTGATGTTTGTCTCCTTTTCTTAATCTTATTTGATTTCGTTCACCATCTGTCATTTTGCTGTATATATTTGAAAAAAATATTGTACATTCCAAGGTAAGGGTCTTTAAAGTTGGACAATATGGCAACTTGTTCCAAATCCTATTCTCAGTGAAGAGAAGATGTTAAAACACACCCAAACATCAAACAACTACCCATTATCGATAACGGTTATCACCTGTGTTGACTAAACACTTACAAACCATCAACAAAAGAAGCACAAACCCGTGAGTATCTGTCAACGGATAACCACTTCAGAAGAATCCTCATTGTTCAATAGTTCCGTTGTGCTTTCACTGACATGATGTGTAGATGTTGAACAAGCCCAAAACATATGTGTATATGTATGTATATGTAATATGTATTCTCTTAATCAATCGACAACCTGTGCATTATTAATCAGTGTTGTTCCCGCAAACAAAAACGATGCAGGAGTGCGCCATAGTTTATTATTAAGTTTTCAAGTACAGAGATTCCACGGAAGGAATATGGTCTCTGTTACACCCGTCAGTTGTACAACAGAAGGTACAGTTGAAGTTGAAGCTGTAGGTTGTATCTGGATGGAAGCCAATACACTCTGGTTTGATGGTTGTTTCTTTCAGCCATTTGTCATCACATTCGTTAGCTGACGCACATCTACAAAGACAGACTGGGCTAGTAAAGAATCACAAACAGGCTTCTGGAATTCGGTTGATGAGAAGTGCATTGGGAATCGAGTAGAAGATTTGACCACACTTTTGCACTTCAAAGTCGCTTTTATATAATGAGTTTAACATACATGTATATTCAGAATGCAGAAATGAGGACAAAATATCTATCTGTAATATAACGGATATGGAATATTTTTCAATAAGGTCAGGTCCAAGGCTCGGACTCCTATGCAGTAGTGTCATCAATTTGAGGTAACAAATCATCAAATTGAGGTGACAAATCATCAAATTGAGGTGACAAATCATCAAATTGAGGTGACAAATCATTAAGTTAAGCCAAGCAAAAACAAAAGAAATATTTTTGGCAAAATAAGCACCATATTAACCTGTAAAGACAATCCTCAATAGGGATAACGTCGTACCTACAGTAATCATGAGTATAAACCTAAAGTGACGTCACCCTATTTGGGTTTAAATATCGTATTCCCTTCTGACCTACACAAGGGATTTGCTCGAGTAAATTCCCTCGGATGCAGGTTATTCTCAACATAATTGCCTTGTGCAATTGCCTGGTGTTTGCCTGCGTTACGTATTTTGTCCTTGGGCAAACACCCTTTATCTTAATAACACCTGGGGATCATGTCTTATCCATAACAAACACATGACTTAAACTTAAACATGTGAAGGGGGAGTATTGTGCTTACTTGCAAAACGCATACAAACTTGTCAAATAAACCTGGAGACACGATACTACACAAAATGTTTCTTCAAGGCTATACGGGTGTGTTATGAAGTTATGGAGAGAGGTTAACGATCTAAGGTTTGGATAATGAGGCACGTTTCATAAACCCTGCTGGTTATTTACTGCTTGTTAAACATATTGGTTGAAAATGTATAAAAGAAATTGATAGTTGAATTGAACAAGCCGCACTGAAGGCTTATAAAAACAAGTAATGATAGAAATGATTTTTTTCGGTTTATGTATATTTTCAAAAAGGGAAAGGCATTCATTTTGAGATCCAACAATTTAGATACTACGGAACCTTGTTTCATGTATCATGTTTCAGGATGTACAAGCATCAAGCATGTGTCGTTAATATATATTATGTAGATATTCTAGCTTACGATATGTGATTTGTATACTACTATTTAAATACTGAGTGTTATTTTAAGAAAAGCAATAACTGGAGATTTCAAATTATACATTTTCTCAATATTCTTATTAAAACAGTTTTCTCTCGAATTACAAGTGTAAATCAAGTGAATTCATCAATATAATTTTTGTCAATTTAGATGAAATAATATCTAATTTCTATAACGAAACAAACCTCTTTGTATACATCTTCTTCCCATTGTTATCATTGTCAAGGAACGTCAGACAAAGCGGCGACAGTTCTGAACACGCAGTTACTGGCGTATGGGTATCACATTCACTTCCGGTGCACACTTGGCACAGCTGACCTATTGATATAAGAATTGGTAAATTATATTGGAGAGTTCTGATAGCAATTTCATTTTTAATTATTTTCATTTGCCTGTAATATTGGTTCAGATCGTTTTACATTGCCTTTGTCGTACTGACAATATTTCCAATAGTTTTCAAGCTCAGTGTAGGAAATGTTATTCTCTAGAGGCAGATCAAGTCATGAAATGTTCTTCGAGCTTTTGTTCTTATAAGACCATCCCGTGGGTTCCGATAGGTCCCTTGGCGGAAAAAAACGCAGAACAATCCGTTTGAATGATTTTAGCAAATGACGACGTTGCCATAATTCAGTAAAACGTTGAGTTTTGCGCTAACTGTAATTGCCTCCAGTCAGGTATCTCCCATTCTACCTAAAAAAAACTCGACGGATATCAACACACACGATCAACATTTCATGACTTGATCTGCATCTATGGGGAGAGAATGAGGAAATGTCTGACGTCGTCAATACTAATAGTCATGACTTTTTCACGAATGTTCATATTCATCAAACACTCATTCATATCTTGGATGCCAAATACCAAATGCATTGTGTCGTTTGAATGTTTTCTATCTATGAGTTAATTACATTCAGTATGAACATTTATCGATCCTACATCAGTTTTACACATTACCCTTTTCAGTTGTTGAAGGCGGTGGAGTTGTTGTACTTGACGTGGTGGGAGCAGTTGTTGTTGATTTTGATGTTGTGATTGCTCTGGTAGTTGTTGAATATTGTTCTGCAATTGTTTGTTATATTAAATACTTTCTGTTTGAAGTGCTTGTCACATTGAATGTACTACAGAATCGCATTGGAGGAGACTACGCCGTTTGACACATTTTTAACTTACATCTGAACATGTTTTAAATAAATATACTATAACTCACTATATACTCACCAACTACTAGAAATCAGAATCGTCAAGTACGACAATGCTTGAGTGACAGAGACAGAGAGAGTATTAATGAAAAACAAAGGTGCTTTTAAACGCATTATTCAATGTTTAAAAATCGATTTTCTTAGTGTTTTCATAGTAAATCCGTATTTATTTCTCTCCCGTTGAAGATACTGCTGTTAATAAAGCTATAGAATTATAAGACATTGTGTAATAAATCGCGCGCAGACCGAATGACGTCATAATCGTTAAGTATGACGTCACAATGTCAGCAGGTCGGCCACGATCGTCTTGTCGGCAAATTGCTTTTTATTTCCACGATACAATTTAGCCAGCAATGAATAAAATACGTAACTCGACGTAACTCGACCCCGTTGAATACCATTTTTTGAAACTCGTGAATGGTATCAGTATTAAACTCGGTTTCGCTCGTTAAATGTCAAACCTTTCACTCGTTTCATGAAAATGTTAATAAACGTGACGTCGTTTAGTATTCTCTATATCTCACCCTTGTACTTGACCATCTTGCTCTTGTTACAGTCCGTCTGGTTGCAACATTCCCCCCTGATGACTCTAGCCAATCCGTGCTCGTCTACCAAGCTCTTCTGGCTCACTGTATCACATGCCTGAAGAAAAGGATTTGAGGAAGTACGATTTAAGGTATTAAAGGGACATAGCAGACTAAAACAGCTGTTTATGTTACCAGTTTAAATGTTGTTAAACCAAAAGAAGGAGTTCTTAAACGGAATAATATGTTCGGTTTACCTACACGAATACATAATCCCTACCTCCAAATCTGTTTCAAACAAAAATGGCCGAAAAGATGGAAGAATAAATATTTATGAAATATCTGAAGGGAAACAGGTTATTTGCAAACCAATCTTAATAAATTTAGATGAACAGGTTTTCTATTATGTCATAGTGCCGATCTAAGATTGACTGGTAAGGCGGGTCATCCCGCTGAACTCTGTCAGCCGCTCGGCCAATCAGAAAAGATGCCTTAACCCTTATCCCTTATCCTTTGTCGACACACTGTAATTGAGAACAGGCTATAAGCTATATGTTTCTTCCGTTCATACTCAGGATGTGCGATATTGGAAATGTTTGTGATGCCGAATTTGATTGATCAGTTCACGAATTCCTTATTTGCATCGAGACGACCCCTGGTCAATCTTAGATCAACAGTGTTGTCATAATATAAAACCCATTGATCTAAAATGATTTAGATTGTTTGAAAACGCACCTAACAGCTACATTCCTAGTATGTTCAAATCCTAAAAACATAACTTAACCTTTTAATCAAATGTACGTTTTTCCCTATACCAAGGCAAACATCATAAAACTTGACCATTAAGCAATATAGACTAATAAAATAAAACACCAGATGTTTACATAGATAACAAAGGAGAAAGAACATGTTGTACTAGGTCACCTAGTTTTGCAACTGTGAGTTCAGCGGTTACAGTGATTATATGTATGTGTAGGAGAATGTTCGAAAATTGGCCATTAGTTTGGCACGTGGAGCATGTTTGAGGCCGCTAGGCAGTGGAAAAAATTTCTTTCTACTGCTTTTCTTAAAATATGGATTATGTTTTCATTGCATAACCCTATATTTCATTGCTAAGTATATAATAAATAAATATTTTTATCCGAGGAAGTGAGTAATATCACTTTAACTAAACTAGTACAAATGTGTGTATCTTTATTACCGATTCTATTCCACCTTATACTCTTCGAAATATCCTGTAAACTACTTGCTTCCCTTGCGTCGGTAGGCTACAGGGACAATGGTTTTATGACATAATCGTTGCCAGGTAAAAGTAATATGTGCACATGTGCTCATATTGAAATATGTCATATTTTCCAAGCTGTGTAATAAAACATAAATTCAAACGGTGTTGTATATGCAGAGTCACACAAATAATATCTTGATTCGATTTACATCAAGCATCGTTATTCATTTCTTAGACAGATAAGAAGTTTCCTGAATGTGTGACAACTGTTTGTCACGTTCAAGCTTTAAGTCAAGTAAGGATGCTCACCACTGGATCAATACACCCTGCATGGAAGTACGTGGCTTGTAGACCTGGAATGGATAGAGCCAGTTCCAACTCCTGCACGTAGCAGACCTATAGTGGGTGTACAATATATAAACATAAGCGTTATAGATGATATACAAGATGTCTGCACATAGCACACCTATAGTGGATGTATAATATATACACAATAGGGTTAATAGCTCATCTGGCCTGTAAGGTCCGATGGGCTAATGACATGACGTGGTCCGTCCGTTCATCCGTCCGTAAACTTTGTACATTTCCATCATCTTCTCCAGAAGCATAAGGCCAAGAAAGCTGAAACTTTCTGTACAGACTCCTTGACTAGTGCGGATTAAAAATTGTAGCTTTTGTGACCTTGTGACCCCTTACAAGGACCACAGGAACAACGCCCTTAAAACCTATTTCCATCTTCTTCTCCAGAAGCAAAACACCTGGAACCTGTAAGCTGTAACTTTATGTACAGGCTCCTTGACTAGTGTGAAGTACTAGACTCGACTGGGAGTTGATAGGTGTTTATTCAGGTGACAGACATTTTACATGATAGCACATGGTCGCCATGTTTATACTATGCACATGCGCAGATCAGGGAGCGCTCATTTAGTTCCTTTAAAGGGAGCATTAATTTAGCTATATGATTTACGTAGATTTCTTGATACATTCCAACTAGTGAGGATTAAAAATTTTCCAGGAATATCTATTGCGGATAACGTATATTTAAGGAGTAGGGGAGACCGGGGCCGGTACGTCCCCTTTTCACTAAAATAGAGATAATGAGTCGTTTTCTTGCAATATACTAGTGTACGTTTGTACATATATTGAGACATATCTTAACTTCATTGCAATAACTGTTGAAAGTGCCTAACTCAACTAGTTTGCCTATAACTATGTTTTTAAGGCGACGAGTTGAAAAGACGAACATGGCCCCGCATCGGGGTAGGTTCGGTTTCCCTCAGGGGCAGGTTCGTTGGGAACAATTATTACATGTTCAGGCTACAAGAATTAAAGAGAGATAAGATTCTATTCATAGTATTCGATATTTGGGACAGAAAAAATACTACATTACTTCACAAAGATATATTTCATAATGATGTAGAATCAGTTAACTTTCTATTACGAAAAGGATTTCGATTTCTTTCCAATTAGAGGAGCCTACTTTTCAAGGACCTTCAAGAGGGTCCTTTTGAGGAGGAGGAACTTTGGAAAATGGTTTTAGGACGACCTTAATTTTTTTGTGACTCGTCCTCACGGCCGAATGTGCCCCGCCTGTAATGACCGAACCTACCCCACAGACCATGTTTGTTCTTTTTTATATGCTGCGAAAATACACAGCCCTCACACCAACATAGTTGTTTGTTTCATATACGTCACGGCATGTTGGTTTATGCTCGATTAAGAAAATATTCATAAACACAGTCAACATTTGTCAAAAACAAACTGAACTGAAGTCGAATAAGTTACTGAGCTACATGAAAAACGGTTTTCCTTCCACAATTTGTCAAGAACATGATGGACTGTCAATGTCAAAGTCAATGTGGTATTAAAGTCATGTTGTCTCTTTGAAATTACCAATTTAAGTTAAAGTGGCCACCGAACAAAAATTATTGAGAAAAGACGAACATGCCCCGGGGCCGTGCCTGCCCCGGTCTCCCCTACAACTCATCCCATTCTCTCCCTAGAGAGGCAGCTCAGGCATACCCGAGTTAGCCTCTGTTCTATTACGCCAAGATCCTGGAGTTCCGGCAGATTGCCCTAGCGGCAAAAAGTTGTAACTTGAAATATCTCCCTTATTTGCAGCCAATGAAAACACCTTTTGGATATCCACGAATTGGGGAATTCTCAACGGTCGTATAGTGACTTGCAAAAGCATCATACCTTTAGGTTTATTTTTCATTACAGTGTGAGAGGGAAAATATTTGAGAATCAGATTTTTTTTTTCATTAGAAACATACTGTTTTATAATTGCGTAAATTGTTATTTGTTTTATGATAAATTTTATTTTATAATTTACCAAATAAAAACTTATGAGAAGGTAAAAAGCAACGTTTTGTAGAAGGAAGAATTACCTCCCCTGGATGTTAAATTTCAACGATAGCTTTGCCGAACCACACGGGAATAGCCGAGCTTGTGCGAATGAACACTTTTGAAACGGCGTCGCTGATTGCACAACTAACTTCGATTGCCTCCAATCACATTTCTACCTTTCTATCCCATGTATTAGCCGTAATAGAACAGAGGCTAACTCAAGTATGACTGAGCTGCCTCTGTGGGGAGAGAATCATCCATAAGTTGATAATTATGGTTTCATGAATTCAAAATGTCCTTAATTAAACATTCCAACCAGAAGATACTAAGTATACAAGGTGACCTTAACATACATAAAATGTTACGAAAGAATAACATCTGGTACGATAGAAACAATGTTGCGAAACATTTTAAGCTACCTGATTAAGTTTGCAGGTGTCAACCTCATCACATTTCCATCCGACTCCATCAAGCACGCATTTAGTACAGTTGTGGACAGCTGAAACAATAGGCTAACACTCCGTAGGTCTGGCAAGAACTTCATGTAAGACGATACGAAATTTTCAAGGATCGTGTACATATGTTGATAACAGCAATTCTACAAAGGATATACGTATGTATTAATTCTTATAAAACAAAATGTAAAGGTACGTTCTATATACACGTAGATGATGCCTATAAGCCTATAAGCTGGATTGTCGGTTTTCGGTCTTAAATGAAGTTCTTGCCAGACCTGGACTCAGTGTGTCAGTTAGTCAAATGTACGTTTGTAAACTACCGTATTTCCTTAATTACACGCCTGCCTTGAATATACGCCTGCCTCGAATAGACGCCCTTGCATAAGACTTTCTGAAAATAATAAACGCCTGCCTTAAGTAAACGCCGCGTAAACCAAGTTTAATATATAAAAACGCTTCTTTTTTGTTAAATTATCTGATTTTGTTACAAAATAGTCTGAACGGTTTCGCTTTTTACGAAATAGACGCCTGCCTTGAATAGAAGCCTGCCTCAAATAGACGCCTATGATGTAGACCTTTTGAAAATAATAGACGCCCGGCGTGTAATTAAGGAAATACGCTAATTAGATATATAACTTGAGTTAATAGTGTATTGAAGTGGTTACACTTCCGGTAGTAATGTAAGTGGAACTAATGATTTTGACTTCGGCAAAACATTGCAACGTTATTCAATTCACATAAAAGCAAATTATTGTCATCCACGTTGGTTGAGTAAGTGTATTTCAAATGAAATCCGAACACTATCCCTTTTTACTGGTTTCGAAGCTGAATGATATATCATTGAAATTACGGAGTGTCTTTTTACCAATTCTCTCCCCACAGAGGCAGATCAAGTCAGGTTGATTAAGCCTCTGTTCTATTATGCCGAGTTTGCGGGATAGAATGGGAGATGTCTGATTGGAGGCAATCAAAGTTAGTAGTGCAATCAGTTACGCTGTTCTTAAATCCACAGGGACTTGTATTGCTAATAATAACTGTTCCTAGTAAGAATACTTGAATACGATAATCGCCTATTACTAATAATACTGATTATCGTATTCAAGTATTCTTACTAGGAACAGTTATTATTAGCAATACAAGTCCCTGTGCTTAAATCATCATTTTTGCTGCTGAATCAAGGCAAACGCATTGTGATATGAACCACCCTTTCCATGCGAGAAGCCTTGTCATTTGATAAAGAAATTCAAATCAATTTCGGCGTAATAGAACAGATCGAGGCTGAATCAGCATGTCATGACTTGACCTGCCTCTGTGGGGAGAGAATGCCTTTTACCCTCAGGCGTGTCATTTAAGTTTAAAGTTTAATAGTGTAAAGGACGATTTCAGTCGACATTCGGTCGGCTAGATTTAGTTTTGGCTAGATGTGAAAAAAGCTCACTGGAAACTTAAACAAAATAAAGATAAACAACATGAGAAATTATCCATCAATGTACGTATGATTTATTATGAGAATTAATGCTATTGAATGTTAACCCATGTTTGTTTTTTAGTAAAGACGTATCGAAGACGACTTTATTTCAAAGTGTTTCTTTTTTGGGTAATAGTCCACAATATTTTCATCAATTGTAAAATGTAAATATAAAAATGATACACTCATATTCGTATTCAAGAAATGAAGGGGATTTAGATGGACCATGAAACCTGTTTAGTGTAGCGAGTATTTTTCATCATAGTCCCATAAAAGTGTTACAGTGCCTACTGTTGCATCCCAACTGTGGATCTATCCCATCTTAAGATGGGATAGCTCTCGAGGCTATCCCAACTGTGGATAAAGCACTATTCCAAGTTGGGATATCCCATCTTAAGATCTTAGACGGGGCTGCTAAATATATTAAACTGTATCATTGGTAAAACATCTGTTTATGAATAGGTTCAGTTATTGACATTACAAAATACTACTCGATTATGTATCATAGGTAAATTTATTATCAATGCCATGAGAATTAAAAATATGTAACTTATCATTTATAGATTAATATCTCTATATATTAAAATCTCCTTTCATTACATATGTTTGTGAATATTTAAAATCAAGTGTACGTTCATATACCAAGACATTGCTGTTGACACATATATCTATTATTACATTCTGTCATTTATTGTTTTGCATACTACATTCCTATACAAATTAAGGTACATTTATTCTTGTTTCATGAAATAAATCGTGAGAGAATTCCCTTAGGAAACATTTCTTAATGTAGCCATCTGCAAATTGGTCACCATATTGAAGTCGGTCATGACAGGGTATTTATTGTTGATTAGTCCACTCAGTGACCATGCGAGAACCTGTTGCCTGTCTCATGGCAGTGTATTGTCCACTTTTTATGGTAATAATGACAATTATCCAAGCAAGCACTGCTCACTGGCTGTACATTATTACCCTGAAGGAACTGTACTTTCAGAGCCCCTACTAAGCGCTCCGCGCGACCACATAGGTCCATACTTCCCATATTCAGGTACCCAATTGTACAGCTGGGTAGACTGAGTGCAATGTGGATAAAGTGCCTTGCCGAAGGACACAACACAGTGTAAAGCCCAGGTCACAAATATTTGGTGTCTCCACCTGGATTCGAACCCAGGTCTTTGACGTGAGAGGCCAGCACGCTAACCACTACACCACCGCGCTCCACACACTTACACTCAGATTCGAAGATGACAATATACACCGTCAGTTTCTAGATGATATTTAGATTATTCACGTAGTTGTGTTGATAAGTCTCTGCATAAAAGAACACATGTATACTTATACTTATATGATAACTATACAATAACTTATATAATAATAATCATAATACAGTAGAACACGGACATAACGAACTCCAAGGGACCGACGATTTTAGTTCCCTCTATCCGGTGTTCGCTACTCGCGTTTAGTTCTCATACATAGGGATTTTGAGGGGACTTAAACATTTGTTCACTATATCCGATTGTTCGCTATATCCGAGTCTTCGCTTGTCTCCAGCGAGCAGGGTTGCTGATTTTATTTCGGCGTATTGTATCCTAACGTTATACTTTTCATGGACATTTAGGCCCTTTGAATCTTTCAAGTTGTCTAGGAAGTTTTGCTAGGGGTGTTTCAAAGGAGTTTTGCAGACGGTAAGAAAAAACATGATATTCATGCATATTGAACCAGTTCGGCAGAAAGCCACTTAGGCGTGAATGGTTATTGGTGTTTGTTTGTCCCTAAACATGTACAGCTCTATGCAAGTGAAGATACAGTTTTCACTCGGAAAGGTTTCAGCAAATTTCTTGATTTCACGATAACATTTCTTTTCTTCCTTTAAGTAAGTTACTAATTTGGACAGAGGAAATTGCCTTAATTTGTTGACGTGCTGGCAAGCAATTTTTTTCGGATACTAAAGTTCAGTGTTTTGCATATGAATATGAAATATGGATTGTTTTGCATGAACGGACGAGCTGATTTTATTTCAGGTTTGAAATTAGGAGTGATATTTCCTCATTCATTTGGCCCGTTCTTTTATTTCGAGCCTGGGTAGACATTACCCATGATATGAGTGTTTTTAGTTAGAAAATATTTTATGTTCGTTTGAGTAAACGAATTAGAACATAAATGTATTTTCTTAAGGTAAATACGGTAGCATGGATGTTCTAACCCAGGCCGGTGCATAAAATGCACGTGGAGTTCGTGCGTGTTTAGTCACGCGACAGAGGTTATAAGTGAGGGTGAGAAAGTTGTGTCTTCATTCGAGTCTTCGCTTGTCTCCAGCGAGCAGGGTTGCTGATTTTATTTTTCACAATTATGATTTCATTTAACATTAAACATGACTATAATATTCATGTTAACACATTGATAACTTCATTCTTTTCTTCCAGTGGATGTATGGGTATTGCGAAGTTGTTTTTATTGTTGTATATATCTTTTATTCCTGCGTCACGTGTAATGCGTTGTGGAAAGCTTTGTGGAAGGTTTTGGTATTATATTTCATGTGCAACTATAACGCTCCTTTTGAACGAAAGTGTTTGAAGTCAGCTGATTTCGAGTGCGTCGTGGCTTCAGATCCTCCCTTGTGTTGGTAAACGTTTGAACGTTTTATCAGTGCTTTTGGAAATTGTTCGAAAATGTGGCTACATGTTTGCTTTTTGTAATATATATATATATATATATATTTATGTTACGTGTGATATATTATGTTTCTAAGCCATACATGTAAATACTTTGTATTCGTGTATATGTGATTAAGGGTCGCCATGTTAAACGATAAAGATGAATGGCAATGCAAGTGTATGCAGTTTGTTTTGTGGCATGACTCATGATGATGATCAAATAAGCTGTTTGCAAACACGAATGCATGTTTTGTAAAGTTTCATCGATAAAATGTGTATATGGTGTCCTTTGGCAAAGTATAATTCCGAGTGGCAATGTGGTGGGCCGAAAGGAAAGGTTTTCAGGTTAGTGAGTGCTCGATTTTGAGTGGCAATGTGTTTGTGTCAAGTGACAATGCGATTGTGCCGAGTGGCAATGTGATTGTGTCGAGTGATTGTGTCGAGTGACAATGTGATTGCGTCTATCTGTCTATTGACAATGTGGTTGTGTTGAGTGGCAATACGATTTTGTCGAGTGACAGTGCCGAGTGGCAACGTGGTTGTGCTGAGTGACAATGTGATTCTGTCGAGTGACAATGTGATTGTGCCAATTGGCAATGTGATTCTGTCTAGTGACAATGTGATTATGTTGAGTGGCAATGATTTTGTCGAGTGACAGTACAAGTGGTAATGTGGTTGTGCCGAGTGACAGTTTAATTGTGCCGAGTGGCAATGGGTTTGTGCCATGTTGCAATGTGATTCTTTCGAGTGGCAATGTGAGTGTGCCGAGCGGCAATGTGATTGTGCTGAGAGGCAATGTGATTGTGCCTAATGGCAATGTGATTGTGTCGAGTGGCAATGTGATTTTGCCGAGGTGCAATGAGGTGATGCCGAGTGGCAATGCAATGGTGCCGAGTGGCAATGCAATGATGCCGAATGGCAATGCAATGATGCCGAATGGCAATGCAATGGTGCCGAGTGGCAATGCAATGGTGCCGAGTGGCAATGCAATGGTGCCGAGTGGCAATGCAATGGTGCCGATTGGCATTGCAATGGTGCCGAGTGGCAATGCAATGGTGCCGAGTGGCAATGCAATATTGCCGAGTGGCAATGCAATGATGCCGAATGGCAATGCAATGGTGCCGAGTGGCAATGCTATGGTGCCGAGTGGCAATGCTATGGTGCCGAATGGCAATGCAACGGTGCCGAGTGGCAGTGACATGATGCCAAGTGTCAATGTGGTGATGCAAATATGAAGCCGAAAAGGTATCTTTGAGTTTGCTGTTGAAGTCTCCCCGACAATATTGCTGTACAGAGTTGATGGATGGGCTACTGATAGAAGACTGAAACGAGGGATCAATTTTGTTTTAAAGATGAGTATTTTTATATTCTATATATTTATATTCTAGAAACAAGATTCATTGACATACATATTTACAGACAATTCAAAACATTCAGCAAGCATTTTAATATACTAAAGTATACCTTTAAGATATTGATAACGCTAAAACTGTTCCCAATGTCAATGATAGAATTACAAATGTCTTTTGCAGAAATATTGGTCTCAAGACTGGACGTTTTGCCTGTTTGAGCTAAGGAGGTGCTGAATTCTTTATCTTATGAGGCTGGAACTTCACAAGGACTCAGACTACGGCTGTGTCAAGCCTGACCACTGGGTTAATCATTCTCAAGCTTAGGCACGGGATGTCTGTTCCCGAGTTCCGGATCCTGAGTCGCTATGTACGGTGCCGTATGGCAATGTATTATGAGGTATATATGCCGTTTTGTGTGTAAAGCTGTTTATCAGTGAGTGAGTCCATTTGGTAGCTACAAGGTCGTTTGGCAGTGTGCTTTGCCGTTTGGCAGTGTGTAATCTCGTTGGGCAGGATGTGAAGCCGTTGGCATTATATGTGTTGCCGGTTGGCAGGACGTTAAGCCGTTTGGCATTATATGGAGCCGGTTGGCAGGACGTTAAGCCGTTTGGCATTATATCGAGCCTGGGTAGACATTACCCATGATATGAGTGTTTTTAGTTAGAAAATATTTTATGTTCGTTTGAGTAAACGAATTAGAACATAAAGAACATGTTGTACTAGGTCACCTAGTTTTGCAACTGTGAGTTCAGCGGTTACAGTGATTATATGTATGTGTAGGAGAATGTTCGAAAATTGGCCATTAGTTTGGCACGTGGAGCATGTTTGAGGCCGCTAGGCAGTGGAAAAAATTTCTTTCTACTGCTTTTCTTAAAATATGGATTATGTTTTCATTGCATAACCCTATATTTCATTGCTAAGTATATAATAAATAAATATTTTTATCCGAGGAAGTGAGTAATATCACTTTAACTAAACTAGTACAAATGTGTGTATCTTTATTACCGATTCTATTCCACCTTATACTCTTCGAAATATCCTGTAAACTACTTGCTTCCCTTGCGTCGGTAGGCTACAGGGACAATGGTTTTATGACATAATCGTTGCCAGGTAAAAGTAATATGTGCACATGTGCTCATATTGAAATATGTCATATTTTCCAAGCTGTGTAATAAAACATAAATTCAAACGGTGTTGTATATGCAGAGTCACACAAATAATATCTTGATTCGATTTACATCAAGCATCGTTATTCATTTCTTAGACAGATAAGAAGTTTCCTGAATGTGTGACAACTGTTTGTCACGTTCAAGCTTTAAGTCAAGTAAGGATGCTCACCACTGGATCAATACACCCTGCATGGAAGTACGTGGCTTGTAGACCTGGAATGGATAGAGCCAGTTCCAACTCCTGCACGTAGCAGACCTATAGTGGGTGTACAATATATAAACATAAGCGTTATAGATGATATACAAGATGTCTGCACATAGCACACCTATAGTGGATGTATAATATATACACAATAGGGTTAATAGCTCATCTGGCCTGTAAGGTCCGATGGGCTAATGACATGACGTGGTCCGTCCGTTCATCCGTCCGTAAACTTTGTACATTTCCATCATCTTCTCCAGAAGCATAAGGCCAAGAAAGCTGAAACTTTCTGTACAGACTCCTTGACTAGTGCGGATTAAAAATTGTAGCTTTTGTGACCTTGTGACCCCTTACAAGGACCACAGGAACAACGCCCTTAAAACCTATTTCCATCTTCTTCTCCAGAAGCAAAACACCTGGAACCTGTAAGCTGTAACTTTATGTACAGGCTCCTTGACTAGTGTGAAGTACTAGACTCGACTGGGAGTTGATAGGTGTTTATTCAGGTGACAGACATTTTACATGATAGCACATGGTCGCCATGTTTATACTATGCACATGCGCAGATCAGGGAGCGCTCATTTAGTTCCTTTAAAGGGAGCATTAATTTAGCTATATGATTTACGTAGATTTCTTGATACATTCCAACTAGTGAGGATTAAAAATTTTCCAGGAATATCTATTGCGGATAACGTATATTTAAGGAGTAGGGGAGACCGGGGCCGGTACGTCCCCTTTTCACTAAAATAGAGATAATGAGTCGTTTTCTTGCAATATACTAGTGTACGTTTGTACATATATTGAGACATATCTTAACTTCATTGCAATAACTGTTGAAAGTGCCTAACTCAACTAGTTTGCCTATAACTATGTTTTTAAGGCGACGAGTTGAAAAGACGAACATGGCCCCGCATCGGGGTAGGTTCGGTTTCCCTCAGGGGCAGGTTCGTTGGGAACAATTATTACATGTTCAGGCTACAAGAATTAAAGAGAGATAAGATTCTATTCATAGTATTCGATATTTGGGACAGAAAAAATACTACATTACTTCACAAAGATATATTTCATAATGATGTAGAATCAGTTAACTTTCTATTACGAAAAGGATTTCGATTTCTTTCCAATTAGAGGAGCCTACTTTTCAAGGACCTTCAAGAGGGTCCTTTTGAGGAGGAGGAACTTTGGAAAATGGTTTTAGGACGACCTTAATTTTTTTGTGACTCGTCCTCACGGCCGAATGTGCCCCGCCTGTAATGACCGAACCTACCCCACAGACCATGTTTGTTCTTTTTTATATGCTGCGAAAATACACAGCCCTCACACCAACATAGTTGTTTGTTTCATATACGTCACGGCATGTTGGTTTATGCTCGATTAAGAAAATATTCATAAACACAGTCAACATTTGTCAAAAACAAACTGAACTGAAGTCGAATAAGTTACTGAGCTACATGAAAAACGGTTTTCCTTCCACAATTTGTCAAGAACATGATGGACTGTCAATGTCAAAGTCAATGTGGTATTAAAGTCATGTTGTCTCTTTGAAATTACCAATTTAAGTTAAAGTGGCCACCGAACAAAAATTATTGAGAAAAGACGAACATGCCCCGGGGCCGTGCCTGCCCCGGTCTCCCCTACAACTCATCCCATTCTCTCCCTAGAGAGGCAGCTCAGGCATACCCGAGTTAGCCTCTGTTCTATTACGCCAAGATCCTGGAGTTCCGGCAGATTGCCCTAGCGGCAAAAAGTTGTAACTTGAAATATCTCCCTTATTTGCAGCCAATGAAAACACCTTTTGGATATCCACGAATTGGGGAATTCTCAACGGTCGTATAGTGACTTGCAAAAGCATCATACCTTTAGGTTTATTTTTCATTACAGTGTGAGAGGGAAAATATTTGAGAATCAGATTTTTTTTTTCATTAGAAACATACTGTTTTATAATTGCGTAAATTGTTATTTGTTTTATGATAAATTTTATTTTATAATTTACCAAATAAAAACTTATGAGAAGGTAAAAAGCAACGTTTTGTAGAAGGAAGAATTACCTCCCCTGGATGTTAAATTTCAACGATAGCTTTGCCGAACCACACGGGAATAGCCGAGCTTGTGCGAATGAACACTTTTGAAACGGCGTCGCTGATTGCACAACTAACTTCGATTGCCTCCAATCACATTTCTACCTTTCTATCCCATGTATTAGCCGTAATAGAACAGAGGCTAACTCAAGTATGACTGAGCTGCCTCTGTGGGGAGAGAATCATCCATAAGTTGATAATTATGGTTTCATGAATTCAAAATGTCCTTAATTAAACATTCCAACCAGAAGATACTAAGTATACAAGGTGACCTTAACATACATAAAATGTTACGAAAGAATAACATCTGGTACGATAGAAACAATGTTGCGAAACATTTTAAGCTACCTGATTAAGTTTGCAGGTGTCAACCTCATCACATTTCCATCCGACTCCATCAAGCACGCATTTAGTACAGTTGTGGACAGCTGAAACAATAGGCTAACACTCCGTAGGTCTGGCAAGAACTTCATGTAAGACGATACGAAATTTTCAAGGATCGTGTACATATGTTGATAACAGCAATTCTACAAAGGATATACGTATGTATTAATTCTTATAAAACAAAATGTAAAGGTACGTTCTATATACACGTAGATGATGCCTATAAGCCTATAAGCTGGATTGTCGGTTTTCGGTCTTAAATGAAGTTCTTGCCAGACCTGGACTCAGTGTGTCAGTTAGTCAAATGTACGTTTGTAAACTACCGTATTTCCTTAATTACACGCCTGCCTTGAATATACGCCTGCCTCGAATAGACGCCCTTGCATAAGACTTTCTGAAAATAATAAACGCCTGCCTTAAGTAAACGCCGCGTAAACCAAGTTTAATATATAAAAACGCTTCTTTTTTGTTAAATTATCTGATTTTGTTACAAAATAGTCTGAACGGTTTCGCTTTTTACGAAATAGACGCCTGCCTTGAATAGAAGCCTGCCTCAAATAGACGCCTATGATGTAGACCTTTTGAAAATAATAGACGCCCGGCGTGTAATTAAGGAAATACGCTAATTAGATATATAACTTGAGTTAATAGTGTATTGAAGTGGTTACACTTCCGGTAGTAATGTAAGTGGAACTAATGATTTTGACTTCGGCAAAACATTGCAACGTTATTCAATTCACATAAAAGCAAATTATTGTCATCCACGTTGGTTGAGTAAGTGTATTTCAAATGAAATCCGAACACTATCCCTTTTTACTGGTTTCGAAGCTGAATGATATATCATTGAAATTACGGAGTGTCTTTTTACCAATTCTCTCCCCACAGAGGCAGATCAAGTCAGGTTGATTAAGCCTCTGTTCTATTATGCCGAGTTTGCGGGATAGAATGGGAGATGTCTGATTGGAGGCAATCAAAGTTAGTAGTGCAATCAGTTACGCTGTTCTTAAATCCACAGGGACTTGTATTGCTAATAATAACTGTTCCTAGTAAGAATACTTGAATACGATAATCGCCTATTACTAATAATACTGATTATCGTATTCAAGTATTCTTACTAGGAACAGTTATTATTAGCAATACAAGTCCCTGTGCTTAAATCATCATTTTTGCTGCTGAATCAAGGCAAACGCATTGTGATATGAACCACCCTTTCCATGCGAGAAGCCTTGTCATTTGATAAAGAAATTCAAATCAATTTCGGCGTAATAGAACAGATCGAGGCTGAATCAGCATGTCATGACTTGACCTGCCTCTGTGGGGAGAGAATGCCTTTTACCCTCAGGCGTGTCATTTAAGTTTAAAGTTTAATAGTGTAAAGGACGATTTCAGTCGACATTCGGTCGGCTAGATTTAGTTTTGGCTAGATGTGAAAAAAGCTCACTGGAAACTTAAACAAAATAAAGATAAACAACATGAGAAATTATCCATCAATGTACGTATGATTTATTATGAGAATTAATGCTATTGAATGTTAACCCATGTTTGTTTTTTAGTAAAGACGTATCGAAGACGACTTTATTTCAAAGTGTTTCTTTTTTGGGTAATAGTCCACAATATTTTCATCAATTGTAAAATGTAAATATAAAAATGATACACTCATATTCGTATTCAAGAAATGAAGGGGATTTAGATGGACCATGAAACCTGTTTAGTGTAGCGAGTATTTTTCATCATAGTCCCATAAAAGTGTTACAGTGCCTACTGTTGCATCCCAACTGTGGATCTATCCCATCTTAAGATGGGATAGCTCTCGAGGCTATCCCAACTGTGGATAAAGCACTATTCCAAGTTGGGATATCCCATCTTAAGATCTTAGACGGGGCTGCTAAATATATTAAACTGTATCATTGGTAAAACATCTGTTTATGAATAGGTTCAGTTATTGACATTACAAAATACTACTCGATTATGTATCATAGGTAAATTTATTATCAATGCCATGAGAATTAAAAATATGTAACTTATCATTTATAGATTAATATCTCTATATATTAAAATCTCCTTTCATTACATATGTTTGTGAATATTTAAAATCAAGTGTACGTTCATATACCAAGACATTGCTGTTGACACATATATCTATTATTACATTCTGTCATTTATTGTTTTGCATACTACATTCCTATACAAATTAAGGTACATTTATTCTTGTTTCATGAAATAAATCGTGAGAGAATTCCCTTAGGAAACATTTCTTAATGTAGCCATCTGCAAATTGGTCACCATATTGAAGTCGGTCATGACAGGGTATTTATTGTTGATTAGTCCACTCAGTGACCATGCGAGAACCTGTTGCCTGTCTCATGGCAGTGTATTGTCCACTTTTTATGGTAATAATGACAATTATCCAAGCAAGCACTGCTCACTGGCTGTACATTATTACCCTGAAGGAACTGTACTTTCAGAGCCCCTACTAAGCGCTCCGCGCGACCACATAGGTCCATACTTCCCATATTCAGGTACCCAATTGTACAGCTGGGTAGACTGAGTGCAATGTGGATAAAGTGCCTTGCCGAAGGACACAACACAGTGTAAAGCCCAGGTCACAAATATTTGGTGTCTCCACCTGGATTCGAACCCAGGTCTTTGACGTGAGAGGCCAGCACGCTAACCACTACACCACCGCGCTCCACACACTTACACTCAGATTCGAAGATGACAATATACACCGTCAGTTTCTAGATGATATTTAGATTATTCACGTAGTTGTGTTGATAAGTCTCTGCATAAAAGAACACATGTATACTTATACTTATATGATAACTATACAATAACTTATATAATAATAATCATAATACAGTAGAACACGGACATAACGAACTCCAAGGGACCGACGATTTTAGTTCCCTCTATCCGGTGTTCGCTACTCGCGTTTAGTTCTCATACATAGGGATTTTGAGGGGACTTAAACATTTGTTCACTATATCCGATTGTTCGCTATATCCGAGTTCTACTGTATGTAAATTGTGATCTCTTACTCTGGAATTTGGCCAGTATGTTCTTGTTGCAGTTGGTTGTGTTGCAACATTCCCCCTGAACCAATCTGGCCAGACCGTGCTCAGAATGGACGCTCCTCTGGTTGATTGAAGTACATGCCTAATGGATAAGAATTATATTACACTTGTGACGTCATCCTATTGTTCTTTCGCTCCATTATTTTTCAGTAATGGAGCGTTGTAATTTACATCAAGTTTTTCGCTTCAAATTTCAATTTATTTTAATAGTTTAAGTTCTGTTTATTAAAAGGCATCAAGTTGAGTGTAATTTAAGTCGGTTAATACCCTCGTAACTCTCCATTCCTTAAAAATAATGAGTCTGGGGCCCTCGGCTCCAATATTTTTTAGGAATGAAAAGTTACTCGGACATTAACCTATACATAATGATGTTGATAGAGTAGACTCGGTATGAAATGATATCTGTATGTATAGAACAATATCTGTATAGAATTATATTTGTTTAGAATTATGTCTGTATAGAATTATATGTGTGTAGAATTATGTCTGTATAAAATTATATTTGTATAGAATTATATTTGTATAGAATTATATTTGTATAGAATTATGTCTGTATAGAATTATATTTGTTTAGAATTATGTTTGTATAGAATTATATTTGTTTAGAATTATGTCTGTATAGAATTATATTTGTTTAGAATTATGTCTGTATAGAACTATGTTTGTTGAGAATTATGTCTGTATAGAATTATATTTGTTTAGAATTATGTCTGTATAGAATTATATTTGTTTAGAATTATGTCTGTATAGAATTATATTTGTTTAAAATTATGTCTGTATAGAATTATATGTGTGTAGAATAATCGTTGTATTGAATAACATATCTATGTATGTATCGAATGTTTTCAGCATAGAAAAACATCTATATCCTTTGAATGATCTCGGTATAAAATAATGTCTGTAATTAACAATATCTATTGATTTGAAAACAAAAAAAATAACAAAAAAACAATATCTGTATTGAATAATACCTGTATAGAATAATATCTGTATAAAATTACATCTGTGTAGAAAATATATGTATAGAATTATATCTGTTTAGAATAATCTCGTTATAAGATAATATATGTATGGACAGAAAATCATCGGTATATAGTAATGACTGTATGTATAGAAGGATCTCAGTATGGATGTTACGAATAACCTCTGTATTGGGGTCTGCCTGTATAGAATATCTCTGCAGAATAATATCTGTATTGAGTTATTTCTGTGTAGAAAAATTGTAAAGAGAACTATCTGTAAAGAAGTCTATCTTATTGAATGATATCTGTAACGCTGATAAATGATATATGGGCCTCGAGAAGTATCAATCTAAATAAAATAAAAGAAAAGAAGATAGCACTTCATAATCCAAAATTATGAAAAAAATTATGATCAGTTAAACACTCATACCTTATTGATACAGGTTCAAGTTACATACCGACGTGTCGATGCAGCCAGCGTGGTAGTAGGTTGGCTGTAGACCAGGGATGTCGTCTACAAACTCGAGTTTTTGAGCATAGCAGACCTAGGGTTAATGTGCAACAATCAGTCTGTTAACAGGATTCCTTTATAGTAATTAAATTTAAAGGGAAAACGAATATAATATAAAGGAGATAGAGTATGTAAACTTTGTGATTTAAATAAAATAGAAGATGAATATCATTTTCTTCTCATCAGTCCTTTTTATTATTCATTACGATGCAAATATATTACAATATACTACAATGCCAATCCATCTGTTTTACAACTCTTGTAAGCAGTAAAAACATTTACATTTACAACATCTTGCCATGTTTATCCACTATGAAATGTCATAAAGAAAGAACAATTTATCTCTGTAATGTTTATTTATGTGTAGACGTATGTACAAACTATTGTTTATTTATGTACTATAGGCCTGTGGCCTTTTCATCTGATAACATATTGAATAATAAAGTAAAATATCCCTTATGCAGACTCCGTATTTAAAGGTTATTTAAAATGAGTTATTTTACGTAAGATTTACCTTCATTTTTACCAATAAAGAATCCCTTTGGTAACATATTGCTGGAGTCTGGACAATGTTTTCGCATTGATATACAAGTTATCGTAGCAGGATGAAGCAAGGCAACTTTGAAATGTAAATCGGACATTTGTATTTGTACTCATTACACAATATTGATGATTTAAACCTTATCAATGACTATACCTGGTTTGCCTTACACGTCTCGACCTCGCCACACGTCCATCCAACTCCGTGCTGTACACACTTATCACACTGGTGAACACGTGTATGTTCACTTGGTATATGGTGGTCTACAAGAACATGTTAATACCAAATATATCATTACAACATTTGACCCATAACATTAGCATCGCTTCAATGATTCTCTAGCTCTGTGTATTCTTGAATGATTTGAACTCAACGACGTCCATGCTTGTGTTAATTCGAAAACATACAAATGCATTTTTCGAAGACCGCTTCAGGTTACTTGATTCCATCTTCCTATACGCAGAGCCTAAAAGGCCAGTTTCCAAACTGTCATTTTATGCCTTGCTGCATAGCCTTGAGTTTTCTGTGCTTGCTCTCTACTCTGTAGCGGCACTATAGCAGCACAGAAAAAGTAAAGTCTCTGCAGCAAGGCATAGAATGACAGTTTGGAAAGTGGCCTTTTAGGCTCTGCGTAGGAAGATGACTTAATTCTTTTTGAACAAAACAGGTTAGCAATTAGAAAATTGCCAAACCAACATTTGTTCGTCTTCCTTATGGTAAAAGTGTATATCATTATATTGATATAATGACGTTCGATTATACAATTGTGTTTGTACTCACGTTCGGGTTTGCAAAAAAACCCACACTCGTTTCGTAAAAGTCATATACCAGATTTACTCGGAGATTACTCTATTCATTGATGCTTACGTGGCAAGCTTGAGGGTGAGTTGCAGCCTGGTGTGGTGCAACACTTCCCTTGTTGCAACTGCTGGTGAGGGTAATAGGTATGGATAGTGTGTGTCCGGATTGTCTGGCAGCTCTGCAATAATGATGTATAGTTATGTACCTGCCAATGTGTCAACACACTTTCAAGTCAGTTTTTATGGAAGATGGCGTCTTTGAACGGGATGGTTTTATACGCCCAGATAATACCCGGGCAAGAGGACTTTTAACGGTGGAATTTGTACGTTATGGACAACACATAGTCCGTGGGCATTATCAATAAAAAAGGATGTTTGCCACGGGCAATATCTATTTTATAAACCGCCAACTTGTTATAAAATCATTGACATGACCGATAACGTGAAAATAACTGAGGCGGCCGTAAAATATAAAAAACCCAAACTAAGACTTTGTTATAAGAGGACCTAACAAACAATGTATGTCAGCGCTGTCTAATAGCTCTGTGGTCAGAGCGTTTGGTTTAGGGTTCAAAACGCAATATCGCCAAAACATTTGCAGTGGCAAACATACATGTAGGTTTGTGATATGTTTCAAAAGTGATAGTCAGATTACACTTTGACTTCAACAGAAATCATTAATAACATCTTTCGAAAAATAATTATTTGAATAGGGATATACCATAATAATATCCTGCCTTGCAGGGGGATTATCTTGATAATAACCTGCCCCAGAGGTACATCACTCGAATAAATCCCTTGCCGTACGAGTCAGAAGGAAATTTAAAGGTGAAAACCAGTGATATATTTCAGTAATAACAAAAGAGAAAACCCTCTTTCTAGGTGGTGGTCAAAGTATATCTTGCCCTTAGTAAAGACCTACCCCTTGGCAGCTACCATGGGCAGCGGGCATTATTTGACGGAAAGCTCTCTCTTATACGACATACAAACATCCAAACATACAAACATACAAACATACGAAGATGATACCAGGAGCTAGCGATAATCAACCTTATCATATATGATCATATAGAGCATCCATTACTAGTTGGAACCGACTCCCAAAAGTCCATATCAGCCGTATTGCCCATTGCGATATAACCCCATCCATTTAATTTCAAGCAACTTTATTCACTTAGATATGACTTTCGGAAGGGCATTGTTTCTTCACTGCTTAATCATGATTTTTACGATATAATTGCACAATACCGTTTGTGATTTCTTTAAGATATCATAACTAATTTATTATGAATAGTTTGATTTAATTTTCCTGGTTGAGTCTTTTTTTTATAGAATTTCAGACTATTGACCTCTGGAATTTCGGTATCCACATATGACCTAAATTGCTATTAAAATATGAGTTGTCTGCAAAAGACACGTGTGATAAATTGGAGATATCACTTAACTTCATTCCACTGAAAACACTATCCATTGTATGATATTCATTGTGTAATTAAAACAAATGTCTGTTTCTAAAACATGTTATTTCTTAAGTGTAAGAGAAGTATACAAAACTATAAGTTATCTATATTTCAGACGAAACAGTACCGCTTTGTTTATACATCCACTATAATGGAAGATTGAGGAATTCGTCGGGGAGACTGTGAACTCTTGTATGAAGCAAACCTGAAACCGTGAGAACAAAAATATTATCAATTGAATGTTTAATAATCTTTGATATTCTATGCAATATTCTTTTAAGATGTAACTCTGGTTCGAGATACATGTATACGATCAAATGCTCAGTTTTACAATATCGTAACTAAATATTGAATGCACATTGATGTAGATTGTATAAAATACATCTTTTGTTATCTCAAGGTAAACATATACACATTATTGAACGAAAGTCAAAGGTTAAATGCAATTGTCATGAATTGTTTTTACCTGCCATCTTCATACTAATATCAACTCACCTGATCTTGAGCGCAGCGTTCGTTGTTGAGGCAAATATGGCGGTTGTTGATTTTCAAACATCTAACGCAGTGGATTCCAACGTTTGTTAAAGGGGCTACATGAAAAAAATTAGTTAGCCTTTTTGAGCAGAGAATGCTGTAATATCTATCGACAAAGTGTTTGTTTTAAATATTGTGACGTCATAGGTGCCCATCAATACGTGAACACTTTGTGTCAAAAAATATTTACCATAAGGTTGTGGCATTTATGAAAAGTGCTCGTTAGGGTTATGTCAAAATCAAAGTTTGTTTCGTAAAAGTCATATAAAACACTTCCTCCCATGATTATCGTTAAGTTGCTATTACATTAATAGTTTCAACGAGCGAGTAATGTGGAAAGTATACTGACCGGAAGTTGTCGTTCTACACTGGTTCTCATCGCAGTGGTCTTCTGCGCAACACGCCTGACACACTAGATCATGGGGCACGTGATGTGGAGCGGTACAGGAACCCTGCATATATATTATCAGTATTATCAACTTGATAACATTAACATTCTTCTTGTCCCAATATCGTACAGGTTTATAAGATGTAGTGTTTTACTCTACCTCTACCGTTACTTTGTTTTAGCGGTATGCTGTAATTATAAGGGCAGGAGAGTTACCTCCCTTAACTATGTAACCACATGGGAATAAAAGGCATGTATCTAAAACATATGCTCTGTATTTGATGGAAATCAAGTAGTCTGATTATCATCGGACGTCACAAACAGTACATTGGCGACGAGGATACGGGTATTCATAATAATCAACCGATATTATGGCCGAAGAGGAACCCGCTGAGCCTGCCGTACAGCCGCGGGCAGTGGTAAACCTACCGCATTATCCTCCGTTCGATTGCAAGTCTGATGACACACTCATTCGTTGGAATAAGTGGAGATCTCGCCTTGAGAACAATGTGTTCATTGGATACAACAACACTGAGGATCGACAAAAGAAAGCTTTGCTTTTATCATTTGGAGGTGATGATTTAAATGACATTTTGGACGCATTTCCGGAAGCAGATTTGGAACCGGGACACGGTGAAACACACTTTGGTAAGGTCGTTACTGCTATCACCAATCATTTCAATCCGGAGGTCAACCTTGAATTTCAAAGGTATACTTTTCGTCAATTAAGACAGAAAACTGACAGTATTGATAATTTTTATCATGAATTACGTCAACATGCTGGTACCTGTGGGTTTGATGACAGAGTGAAATCAAATCACAATTGATAGCAGGTTGCAAATCAAACAAGGTACGAGAGAAAGGACTATCCACTCCAAACATGACATTACCTGAATTGCTTACTCATGGTAGAACTTTGGAACTGACCAACAAACATGCCAAAGAAATACAAGCTGCTTCTAATTGCAATGCTAACAATGAACATGCACACAGAATCAGAGACAAAAAGTTTTCACGAAAGGAAAGCTCTAAAGCCTCATCTACATGTGACAATTGTGGTCATGACTGGCCTCATCAGGGTGGTCAAGGAAATTGTCCAGCGAGAGGACAGGCGTGCAACAGATGTGGTAAGATGAACCATTTCTCAAAGATGTGCAAGAGTTCTTGAAATAAGCGTTTCCATAGGAAGAAAGTAAGAAAATCAGAGATGAGTGGTACAAGTAGTGACCAAGAAGAAGACTATGTTTTCTTAGCAAAAGGGACTTCATCTCAGTTTCCAAAGTTTGATTTGTACATTAATGGAAAGCCTGTTTGCATGTTTGCTGATTCAGGGGCAAGTGTAAACACAATATCAGAGAAGGTGTACAAATTGCTGACTCCAAAACCGAAACTTGAGAAATGTCAAACCAAGATAATTCCATATGGAAAGAAAGATACAGTCCCAGTGTCAGGTCGATTTAAAGGAACAATTGAGTCAAACACGGCGTCCATAACAACAAATATATGTGTAGTTCCTGATGATGAGGAGTGTCTTCTGAGCTGGAGAATGTCACAAGAACTCAATCTTCTCCAAGTTCATGAATCTGTGAGAGCTGTCAAATCCTGTGAGAATGAACTGATTTCTGAATACTCTGACCTATTTTCGGGTTTAGGAAAACTCAAAGATGTTCAAGTGAAGATCCACATTGACATTGCTCAACAATATAGAAGAGTTCCATTTCATGTCAGGAAAGACATGGAAGATCAAATTAAGAAAGATCTTGAAGGTGACGTCATAGAGAAATCAGTTGGACCAACACCTTGGGTATCACCAGTAGTTGTAGTACCAAAACCAAACAGCCCAGGTAAAGTGAGGATATGTGTTGACATGAGGTGTCCAAACACTGCGATTAAACGGGAGCGGCACAATTCTCCAACACTTGATGAACTCACGACCATTGTAGCAGGATCTACTGTGTTCAGCAAAGTAGACCTTAATCAAGGTTACAATCAACTTGAACTCAGTGAAGAATCAAGGTACATCACCACCTTTGCAACTCATCTTGGACTCTATCGCTACAAGCGTCTCAACTTTGGTATCAATAGCGCTGCTGAGGTTTTTAAGGAAACCATGCGTCAAGCAATAAGTGGCCTACCTGGTGTCATCAACATAAGTGACGACATACTCATCCATGGCCGTGGACCAAAAGACCCTGACAGCAATCTGAAAGGACTGTTTCAGCGTCTAAGAGAGAAAGGACTGACGTTGAATCGAGAAAAATGTGTGTTCAATCAACCATCCATTGAATTCTTTGGACATGTGTTCAGTGGTCAAGGAATCACGCCAAGTGAAGCAAAATTGTCTTCACTTGTGAACATGCCTTCACCGAAGAATGCCACGGAAGTCAGGAGTCTGTTGAGACTTTTGTGGTGCGAGACATGTTCCAAACTATTCAACCTTGACCTATGAGCTGCGTCAACTCACACACAAGGATACTCCATGGTCATGGACAGGGACTCATGACGAGGCTCTTAGAAAATTGAAAGAAGAACTCAAGAAAGCTACAACCTTGAGGTATTTCAATCCAACAGTTCAGACAGAATTGTACGTTGATGCTAGTCCAGTTGGACTCTGTGCAGTTCTCTGTCAACCAGACGAAGAAGGGCATCCTAGAGTAGTTCAGTTTGCAAGTAGATCACTCACACCAACTGAGCAACGATATTCTCAAACCGAACGTGAAGCTCTGGCTATCACATGGTCATGTGAACATTTTCACATCTATGTGTTCGGGTCATCATTCACTGTATACACTGATCATAAACCATTGACACATCTGTTTGGAAATTCAAAAGCAAATCTGCCACAAAGAATTGAACGTTGGATGATGAGAATCCAGCAATATGACCTCAATGTTGTCTATCGACCAGGTGCAGACAATCCAGCTGATTATCTAAGCCGTCACCCGACTCAGATATCCAAAACTAGCAAACAGGAAACAGTTGCTGAGGAATACATTCGGTATGTGATATCTTCAACGATACCGAAGTCAATGACAATTGATCATGTGGTGAAAGCTACTGACAATGATCCGACGTTACAAGCAGTGATCCAGTCTGTCAAAACTGGAAACTGGAAACCGTCAACCAAAGTTGCCAATCTCAAAGTGTATGATACTGTCAAGAAGTGTCAAAACGAGTTAACACTCGCAATGTGTGACAGTGTGTTGTTGAAGGAGACAAGAATTGTCTTACCAGAGGGCTTGTGCAAGCATGCTGTTGACCTTGCCTACACATGTCATCAGGGTATAGTGAAGACGTTATCTTTGATACGTGAAAAGGTTTGGTTCCCAAACATGGATGCGTTAGTTGAAGATGTTGTTAAAAACTGTCTCACTTGTCAAATTTCAACCGATACACCGTCCAGGGAGCCATTACGAATGTCACAACTGCCAAAAGGACCATTGCGGGAACTGAGTGCAGACTTTTGTCAGATTGAAACGGGAGACTATTTGTTAGTCATTCAAGAAGGATATTCCAGATATGTTGTGGTTGAAATCATGTCAAGTATATCTGCTAGATGTGTTATTTCACGATTGGATAAAGTGTTTTCAGAATTTGGAACCAAATGAACTCAAAACTGACAATGGACCGCCTTTCAATAGTCATGATTTCAGAACCTATGCTGAAAACACAGGATTCAAGCATCGGAAAGTAACTCCGTTGTGGCCTCGTGCTAATGCTGAAACAGAACGCTTCATGCGCACGCTGAAGAAAAGCATCAAGGGTTGTTTTACACAAGGAAATTCAAACTGGAAGCAGGAGATGTACAGATTCTTGTTATCATACAGGACTACACCATATTCGTCTACCGGAGTTCAACCTGCAACTGCTTTGTTTCAACGCAACCTTCGAAACAGATTGCCTAGCATTGACAGTCAAGTTGGTGAGACGAATGCTTACATGAGACAGAGAGATAACAGGTCAAAGCAGAAAATGAAGACTTACGCTGACAAAAAAGTGTATGTGAAACCTGCTGAGTTCAAGAAAGGTGATGCTGTGCTTCCAAAAGACACATCAATTCGCAAATCAAAAACACCTTGTGAACCAGTTCCCTACACTGTTACCTCAACTAAAGGTCACATGATCAGTGCTAAGTGTGGAGAACCGCGTGTTACAAGAAACAGCAGTTTCTTTAAACCTGCACCTTGCCAACCCTCAGAATCTCAAATTCAGGAGACTAAGGAAACAATTGAAATTGACCAGTCGGCTGAAGAAACAGCACATGATATTGTACCTGAAGAACTGGCTCAAAATATGGAACAACCTCAAGAGCCACGATATCCAAACCGGGAACGTAGACTTGCTTCCAGATTTAATGACTTTATTATGTAAATATGCAAAGAGGACTCTTGCATAATGCATTATTATATTTTTCTAATATTCATTTACATGATACTACAAGGACTCATATTTGAAGCCCCATAACAATCATGATACTGTTATGAGACACATGGACCCTATAATGCATGACAAGATGATTTTATTCTTTTAGTCGTTTTAATCAGACATTCTTTTAATTCAAGGAAAAGAGGGATGTAGTGTTTTACTCTACCTCTACCGTTACTTTGTTTTAGCGGTATAATAATAATAATAAGAGTACTTTTAAAGCGCTTCATCCACATCACTCAGGGAGAGTTACCTCCCTTAACTATGTAACCACATGGGAATAAAAGGCATGTATCTAAAACATGTGCTCTGTATTTGATGGAAATCAAGTAGTCTGATTATCATCGGACGTCACAAACAGTACATAAGGTACCCGATTTTGCCCTCGTTTGTTGGAAGTCATTTCACATCTTTTACTTCATCATCTTCATTCTGAGTACAATCTAAGTTCATTTAAATCAACAAAATAAATAAATTAAATCCAGTATGAACCTATATAAAACCTGTTGATTCGGAGTATGGAGTATGAACAATGTGCAGCGAGAAGACACACTCAGTTAAGAAGTCACTCTGTGATGTGTATGGCATATCCTTGAGCTTTGGCTTTGCTTATGTTTGATACGAACCTAAAATTAAATGCCGTCTTTAGTTATATACGAACCAAAACATCCATTAGCATTAATCCGTACATGATAACTAATTATATACTGGTTTTCAATATCAAACTAAAAACAACCTTACTGATGTACATAAAATAAGATCAAACCTTAAGATACATGAATAAAAGTTATCAAACCTATAAACCCCTATAACTGTCTTCTTGTCCGAACTGTCCTTGTGGCTGCTTTCTATAAGTTATCAGTATTGTATTTGAAATCAATTGACCAAATGGCTTTAATTCAACATATCTCATTTAGCTGGTTACCTATTCATAAGATGTGGAGCTGAGGGTCACGTATCAATGCATGTTTAGCAATTAAGAAAAGATAAGATAAGAACTTAATACTCACTGTACAACCTGCATGGATTCTGATATCCGACCCATGCTCATGCACGTGAGCGAAACATTTCTGGAATTATAGAACTGAGTAGAACATGTTAAATCAAAAACCATTTATAATTCCAGTGTTCATTTATGCTCTATACACAATATTTAAAAGTTTCTTTATACTATTTTTTCATTTTTTTTCTCGTACAGTACCCTTTTATAAAGGCTATCATTAAACCCATTGCCATGACCATTCCAGTCTGATTAAAATCGACCGTGCTCCGATTGATAATATATCAAAAACATTGTCTCTATCGGGTTCGAACCAGTCTGGATATCCCTATGAATGAGAGAAAAGCCGGGCTGGTTGAAGTTGGAACCCCACTAGAATGACTAGATAATATTTTTACACTTTGTTTCCTCGAATCACAGTCGATTTTAATCAGATTGTGACCATTTGATAATATAATGAAATTATGTTTTAAGAAAAAGGTAGTTATGATGGTATTAAGACAATACATATTTACTTATTTTCTTTTGTATTAATTAGAAAGAGTTATGCTTCATGAAAAAAGAAAATCGATCGTGTTCCGCAGAAAGGATATTTTTAGTCAAACACCACACAACCAATCCTGCCTCTCTCTGCAATGTTATTCATTATTTTATTCATATTTGCGCGCACTTGCCGAGATACAATGTCCTATTTTCAATCATAAATTACATAGAGCAAGGTTATCATTTAGAAGGGTCTGAACTTACCTTGTCTTTGGGACCACAGGTCTTTACGTGACAATGACTCCATGAAGATGTTTCTGGACAGTCTGTACATTTCACTGTAGGCAAATATATTTCACTTTTGTCAAACTCGATATCCTGATATCCATTAAACAATGATCAGCTATTTTGGAAGTTCTTCTATTTCTTTTATTTGCATTCTAGAAGTTGGTGTGATGATCAACAAGGAAGATTATTTTATGGATAATCAAGCAAGTGATGTCACTTGCTTGACAACGACATTAGGATCTATTTCGAAACGTCGCTTTCAAAGAATAAAGAAGTTGATTATCCATAAAATAATCTTCTTTGCTTGACAACAACATTAGGATCTATGTCGAAGCGTCGCTTTCAAAGAATAAAGAAGTTGAATATCCATAATATAATCTTCCTTGCTGAGTTCTTCTATTGTGTTACTAGATTCTATTTCCTGCAAAAATCAGTGATTGATCAAGAAGTATTTTTATGACATGGTAGTGTTGTGGTTTTAAAGCGGGCATACCATTCAGAACTCAAAAGGACGCGTTTGACATAAAAAAATGTATGGAGGGGGATGTGTGCCAAAATTGAAGGCATGTAGATTGTTTACTTGACCATGGAAGTCCCGAAAGGCTAGGGTTCTTATTCAAACTTTTATATCTTTTAAGAAGTTAATATTTCATTCTTTGTATGTATAATTCAATTAAACAGTATAGGTAAATAAATCCATGTCTCTACTTACGTGGGGTACCACAGTGAAGTATCCCAAAAAAGGAGACTGAAAAAAATCAAGGTCATTACCCTTATATTTTCATTTATCTGTTCAGAGAAGATTTCATCATAATGTTTTCCATCGTTGTCTTTACAGATAACACGGCGTCATATTTATAAAAGGAATGAGATATAATCAACAAAAGTCTGTCTTTTTACTCAAATATATTAGATTGTGAAGTCACTCTTAACTCCGTTGGCAATGTCAGTCTACTTAACAGATAAAGTTTGACCCCTGATTTAACAACATGAAGTCATACATGTATTGACCAAATGATTAAATAAGCATATTTAAAATATACTCTACTTAAGCCTGTGTCCAGTTTTTCTAAAAGATATATGTTCATTTGTAAATCAAAACATAAAGGACTCAAAGTAAAAGAATAAAGAAGAAACCCTACCTACAATGTAGAGGAGTCGTGGATTCATTGTCACGTGGAGCAGACAGTGTACATGATAGCAGAATTCGCCAACTAACGCTTGATAAGGAGTGGCTGTTTGTTCTGTTAAATCTTAGGACTTTTTAAATGAGATAACCTCGTACATAGTAAAGTTTAAATGAGCAGCTAGTCTTTCTGATTTTTAAATTGACATCATGAAATTTTCATGATGTCAATTTTTTTATCTCTAATGAAAAAACAATCAATTATTTTAAACAAATTATCCCTTAATAAAGAGTCGAGAACCCGGCTTAAAGAATGCACTTCACCTAGCGAATAATTAATAGACACAATACTTAATACAATACGAGAATCAAATTGAAGGTCTTTTAGTATCCTCTGTATGGTTTATATGATATTATATGGTTACCGAAATGTTGACAATAAAACAAACCAAAGTTTAATAGACTCTGTTCATTATTTCATTAAATTTTCAAAGCGATTTGATAAAACTTAAAGTTCAACATTCGTATACCATGTACTATTCAATAAGCAAACGTGTGGTAACAATACTAAGTTATTTATTCATTTGTAATTGACTTCTTGCATATGTTTCGTAACTATGTTTATGTTCGGGAGAGCCATTTATATACATGTAAGCTTGCGCATGTTTGCCAATCCCTTTTCATGTGTTGATGAAAAATCATAAGAAGTTTATGTCCCAAGTGAAATAATTTTGCGTTGTCACGAGCCTTGGCAAGTGACAAAACAAAATTATTTCACGAGGGACATACACTTTATATGAAAGGGGAACGATTTATGTATCCTATATATTTATAAGCAACTTGCATTTCAGAAAGTTTCTTGCTTTTTAAACAAATTTTTATTGTGCCTATAAAGAGACAGAGGCGGATGAATATCCAATCACGTCACAGCCTCAAAGATCATATTATTACGACGTCCAATACTTCCATTTCTGAATTCTATCATACGTTAAATCATAGTGTGTGGTAAAATTTAAGTAATAAACACTTTAGTCGTGAACGAATATAAAATCCCTCTGCGCGAGAACAGGTCAGAGTTGTCTTTCTTTGATCAACGGCAATGTCATGGCGGCCGCCATTTGCCTGTATCGTTTCGTCAAAATGTGTAAACAGCCGCGTTAAAAGGTTAAAGGTGTTAATCATTGTTCAAACGAGTTTCTTTTTTATATAATGCTGTTTAAAGAATATTCAGCTGCCTCTATATTCTGTAGATAACAAGCAATGCCTTCCTGTGTCATTTTGGAGCGACACGGATCAAATTCATGAAATTCGGTGAGCAATTTCTGCTGAATTGAAACCCTTTTGTGTTTTCATATGAACCTTGAGATAACTCTTTTGACCTCCGATTTATTCCTTATCAATTTGGTAAGTACAGATTCAAACGAAAAACTTAAAGTTAATAGAATGACTCCAACTCACTTAGTGCCATTCGAAATTTGAGTAGGTGAGTAGTTTCACCTAATGATCATTTTTCAACGGGTACTGACACAATTTTGATCGTTCATTTAACATACAAATATTCACTAAAAACATTAATATTTTGTATATTCCGATAGCTTACATATCCGACGGCTCAATAAAGATTTATTCAAGCCAATTTATTGTATTAACATGTAGTATCGTATATTTCAAAGCCCTATTGAATGACGTAAAACGGCGACTGCCTCGTTTAATTGGCGCCGTTATGGCTAGACATGTCCGTTTAACGTGATATTATGATGGTCTGTTGTTTGCTGAATCTTACATAACATACACTGACTATTATTTTCGACGGTGATAAATAACAAATCGTTTATATTTTCAGTGATCAGTGATCAGTGAATCTTTTTTGTGTGAGTTTATTGCAATATAAAGATATGTTAGACGCTGGATAATTTTACCATAGTGGTTTGAAATGAATGGGATAGTGTGAACGGTTATATGTTATTTATTATATTTTTTCTCTTATAAAAAGATAGGCGCCACAGTGGATAATCTATAGTACGTTATGATTAATCTCCGTAGGTTTTACAACACATATCAATAATAAAATACATGTAATTAAACATTATTTACCAATGGTTCATTTATTCAATATCTCCATGCCAAGCTATATTAAGAAAATTTCATCGTAGGGACAATAATGACAATATCTGCTCAACTGTAAATTAAGGTTGCATCTAAAGCCTATTATACAAAAACTCAAAATCTGTGAGAAGATTGACTGGCATCAGCAGGTAGCATTTATTTTTGTGTACATTTGAGCCCATTTTGGTGCATATCCAAGCCATATTAAGAAAATTTCATCGTAGGGACAATAATGACAATATCTGCTCAAATGTACAATAAGGTCGCATCTAAAGTCAATTATACAAAAACTAAAAATCTGTGAGAAGATTGGTTGGCACCAGCAGATAGCATTTATTTTTGTGTACATTTGAGCCCATTTTGGTGCATATCTAAGCCATATTAAGAAAATTTCAACGTAGGGACAATAAGGACAATATCTGCTCAACTGTTTAATAAGGTCGCATCTAAAGCCAATTATACAAAAACTAAAAATCTGTGAGAAGATTGGTTGGCACCAGCAGATAGCATTTATTTTTGTGTACATTTGAGCCCATTTTGGTGCATATCCAAGCCATATTAAGAAAATTTCATCGTAGGGAAAATAATGACAATATATCTGCTCAACTCTACATAAAGGTCGCATCTAAAGCCAATTATACAAAAACTAAAAATCTGTGAGAAGATTGGTTGGCACCAGCAGATAGCATTTATTTTTGTGTACATTTGAGCCCATTTTGGTGCATATCTAAGCCATATTAAGAAAATTTCATCGTAGGGAAAATAATGACAATATCTGCTCAACTCTACATAAAGGTCGCATCTAAAGCCAATTATACAAAAACTAAAAATCTGTGAGAAGATTGGTTGGCACCAGCAGATAGCATTTATTTTTGTGTACATTTGAGCCTATTTTGGTGCATATCCAAGCCATATTAAGAAAATTTCATCATAGGGAAAATAATGACAATATCTGTTCAACTCTACATAAAGGTCGCATCTAAAGCGAATTATACAAAAACTAAAAATCTGTGGAAGATTGGTTGGCACCAGCAGATAGCATTTATTTTTGTGTACATTTGAGCCCATTTTGGTGCATATCCAAGCCATATTAAGAAAATTTCATCGTAGGGAAAATAATGACAATATCTGCTCAACTCTACATAAAGATCGCATCTAAAGCCAATTATACAAAAACTAAAAATCTGTGAGAAGATTGGTTGGCACCAGCAGATAGCATTGATTTTTATGTACATGTGAGCCCATTTTGGTGCATATCCAAGCCATATTAAGAAAATTTCATCGTAGGGAAAATAATGACAATATCTGCTCAACTCTACATAAAGGTCGCATCTAAATCCAATTATACAAAAACTAAAAATCTGTGAGAAGATTGGTTGGCACCAGCAGATAGCATTTATTTTGGTCTACATTTGAGCCCATTTTGGTGCATATCCAAGCCATATTAAGAAAATTTCATCGTAGGGAAAATAATGACAATATCTGCTCAACTCTACATAAAGGTCGCATCTAAAGCCATTTATACATAAACTAGAAATCTGTGAAAAGATTGGTTGGCACCAGCAGATAGCAATTATTTTTGTGTACATTTGAGCCCATTTGGTGCATATCCAAGCCATATTAAGAAAATTTCATCGTAGGGAAAATAATGACAATATCTGCTCAACTCTACATAAAGGTCGCATCTAAAGCCAATTATACAAAAACTAAAAATCTGTGAGAAGATTGGTTGGCACCAGCAGATATTATTTATTTTTACATATGAGCCCATTTTGGTGCATATCCAAGCCATATTAAGAAAATTTCATCGTAGGGAAAATAATGACAATATATCTGCTCAACTCTACATAAAGGTCGCATCTAAAGCCAATTATACAAAAACTAAAAATCTGTGAGAAGATTGGTTGGCACCAGCAGATAGCAATTATTTTTGTGTAACTTTGAGCTCATTTTGGTGCATATCCAAGACATATTAAGAAAATTTCATCGTAGGGAAAATAATGACAATATCTGCTCAACTCTACATAAAGGTCGCATCTAAAGCCAATTATACAAAAACTAAAAATCTGTGAGAAGATTGGTTGGCACCAGCAGATAGCAATTATTTTTGTGTAACTTTGAGCTCATTTTGGTGCATATCCAAGACATATTAAGAAAATTTCATCGTAGGGAAATTAATGACAATATCTGCTCAACTCTACATAAAGGTCGCATCTAAAGCCAATTATACAAAAACTAAAAATCTGTGAGAAGATTGGTTGGCACCAGCAGATAGCATTTATTTTTGTGTACATTTGAGCCCATTTTGGTGCATATCCAAGCCATATTAAGAAAATTTAATCGTAGGGAAAATAATGACAATATCTGCTCAACTCTACATAAAGGTCGCATCTAAAGCCAATTATACAAAAACTAAAAATCTGTGAGAAGATTGGTTGGCACCAGCAGATAGCATTTATTTTTGTGTACATTTGAGCCCATTTTGGTGCATATCCAAGCCATATTAAGAAAATTTCATCATAGGGAAAATAATGACAATATCTGTTCAACTCTACATAAAGGTCGCATCTAAAGCCAATTATACAAAAACTAAAAATCTGTGAGAAGATTGGTTGGCACCAGCAGATAGCATTTATTTTTGTGTACATTTGAGCCCATTTTGGTGCATATCCAAGCCATATTAAGAAAATTTCATCGTAGGGAAAATAATGACAATATCTGCTCAACTCTACATAAAGACCGCATCTAAAGCCAATTATACAAAAACTAAAAATCTGTGAGAAAATTGGTTGGCACCAGCAGATAGCATTGCTTTTTGTGTACATGTGAGTCCATTTTGGTGCATATCCAAGCCATATTAAGAAAACTTCATCGTAGGGAAATTAATGACAATATCTGCTCAACTCTACATAAAGGTTGCATCTAAATCCAATTATACAAAAACTAAAAATCTGTGAGAAGATTGGTTGGCACCAGCAGATAGCATTTATTTTGGTCTACATTTGAGCCCATTTTGGTGCATATCCAAGCCATATTAAGAAAATTTAATCGTAGGGAAAATAATGACAATATCTGCTCAACTCCACATAAAGGTCGCATCTAAAGCCAATTGTACAAAAACTAAAAATCTGTGAGAAGATTGGTTGGCACCAGCAGATAGCATTTCTTTTTGTGTACATGTGAGCCCATTTTGGTGCATATCCAAGCCATATTAAGAAAATTTAATCGTAGGGAAAATAATGATAATATCTGCTCAATTCTACATAAAGGTCGCATCTAAAGCCAATTATTCAAAAACTAGAAACCTGTGAGAAGATTGGTTGGCACCAGCAGATAGCAATTATTTTTGTGTAACTTTGATCTCATTTTGGTGCATATCCAAGACATATTAAGAAAATTTCATCGTAGGGAAATTAATGACAATATCTGCTCAACTCTACATAAAGGTTGCATCTAAATCCAATTATACAAAAACTAAAAATCTGTGAGAAGATTGGTTGGCACCAGCAGATAGCATTTATTTTGGTCTACATTTGAGCCCATTTTGGTGCATATCCAAGCCATATTAAGAAAATTTAATCGTAGGGAAAATAATGACAATATCTGCTCAACTCCACATAAAGGTCGCATCTAAATCCAATTGTACAAAAACTAAAAATCTGTGAGAAGATTGGTTGGCACCAGCAGATAGCATTTCTTTTTGTGTACATGTGAGCCCATTTTGGTGCATATCCAAGCCATATTAAGAAAATTTAATCGTAGGGAAAATAATGATAATATCTGCTCAATTCTACATAAAGGTCGCATCTAAAGCCAATTATTCAAAAACTAGAAACCTGTGAGAAGATTGGTTGGCACCAGCAGATAGCAATTATTTTTGTGTAACTTTGATCTCATTTTGGTGCATATCCAAGACATATTAAGAAAATTTCATCGTAGGGAAATTAATGACAATATCTGCTCAACTCTACATAAAGGTCGCATCTAAAGCCAATTATACAAAAACTAAAAATCTGTGAGAAGATTGGTTGGCACCAGCAGATAGCATTTATTTTTGTGTACATTTGAGCCCATTTTGGTGCATATCCAAGCCATATTAAGAAAATTTAATCGTAGGGAAAATAATGACAATATCTGCTCAACTCTACATAAAGGTCGCATCTAAAGCCAATTATACAAAAACTAAAAATCTGTGAGAAGATTGGTTGGCACCAGCAGATAGCATTTATTTTTGTGTACATTTGAGCCCATTTTGGTGCATATCCAAGCCATATTAAGAAAATTTCATCATAGGGAAAATAATGACAATATCTGTTCAACTCTACATAAAGGTCGCATCTAAAGCCAATTATACAAAAACTAAAAATCTGTGAGAAGATTGGTTGGCACCAGCAGATAGCATCTATTTTTGTGTACATTTGAGCCCATTTTGGTGCATATCCAAGCCATATTAAGAAAATTTCATCGTAGGGAAAATAATGACAATATCTGCTCAACTCTACATAAAGACCGCATCTAAAGCCAATTATACAAAAACTAAAAATCTGTGAGAAGATTGGTTGGCACCAGCAGATAGCATTGCTTTTTGTGTACATGTGAGTCCATTTTGGTGCATATCCAAGCCATATTAAGAAAACTTCATCGTAGGGAAATTAATGACAATATCTGCTCAACTCTACATAAAGGTTGCATCTAAATCCAATTATACAAAAACTAAAAATCTGTGAGAAGATTGGTTGGCACCAGCAGATAGCATTTATTTTGGTCTACATTTGAGCCCATTTTGGTGCATATCCAAGCCATATTAAGAAAATTTAATCGTAGGGAAAATAATGACAATATCTGCTCAACTCCACATAAAGGTCGCATCTAAAGCCAATTGTACAAAAACTAAAAATCTGTGAGAAGATTGGTTGGCACCAGCAGATAGCATTTCTTTTTGTGTACATGTGAGCCCATTTTGGTGCATATCCAAGCCATATTAAGAAAATTTAATCGTAGGGAAAATAATGATAATATCTGCTCAATTCTACATAAAGGTCGCATCTAAAGCCAATTATTCAAAAACTAGAAACCTGTGAGAAGATTGGTTGGCACCAGCAGATAGCAATTATTTTTGTGTAACTTTGATCTCATTTTGGTGCATATCCAAGCAATATTAAGAAAATTTCATCGTAGGGAAAATAATGACAATATCTGCTCAACTCTACATAAAGGTCGCATCTAAATCAAATTATACAAAAACTAAAAATCTGTGAGAAGAGTGGTTGTCACCAGCGGATAGCATTTATTGTTGTGTATATTTGAGCTCATTTTGGTGCATATCCAAGCCATATTAAGAAAATTCCATCGTGGGAACAATTTTGACAATATCTGCTCAACTGTACATTGAGGTCGCATCTAAAGCCAATTATACAAAAGCTAAAAATCTGTGAGAAGATTGGTTGGCACCAGCAGATAGCATTTATTTTTGTGTACATTTCAGCTCATTTTGTTGCCTATCCAAGCCATATTAGGAAAATTCCATCGTGGGAAAAATGTTGACAATATCTGCTCAACTGTACATTTAGGTCGCATCTAAAGCCAATTATACAAAAAATAAAAATCTGTGAGAAGATTGGTTGCCACCAGCAGATAGCATTTATTTTTGTGTACATGTGAGCTCATTTTGGTGCATATCCAAGCCATATTAAGAAAATTCCATCGTGGGAACAATTTTGATAATATCTGCTCAATTCTACATAAAGGTCGCATCTAAAGCCAATTATTCAAAAACTAGAAACCTGTGAGAAGATTGGTTGGCACCAGCAGATAGCAATTATTTTTGTGTAACTTTGATCTCATTTTGGTGCATATCCAAGACATATTAAGAAAATTTCATCGTAGGGAAATTAATGACAATATCTGCTCAACTCTACATAAAGGTCGCATCTAAAGCCAATTATACAAAAACTAAAAATATGTGAGAAGATTGGTTGGCACCAGCAGATAGCATTTATTTTTGTGTACATTTGAGCCCATTTTGGTGCATATCCAAGCAATATTAAGAAAATTTCATCGTAGGGAAAATAATGACAATATCTGCTCAACTCTACATAAAGGTCGCATCTAAATCAAATTATACAAAAACTAAAAATCTGTGAGAAGAGTGGTTGTCACCAGCGGATAGCATTTATTGTTGTGTATATTTGAGCTCATTTTGGTGCATATCCAAGCCATATTAAGAAAATTCCATCGTGGGAACAATTTTGACAATATCTGCTCAACTGTACATTGAGGTCGCATCTAAAGCCAATTATACAAAAGCTAAAAATCTGTGAGAAGATTGGTTGGCACCAGCAGATAGCATTTATTTTTGTGTACATTTCAGCTCATTTTGTTGCCTATCCAAGCCATATTAGGAAAATTCCATCGTGGGAAAAATGTTGACAATATCTGCTCAACTGTACATTTAGGTCGCATCTAAAGCCAATTATACAAAAAATAAAAATCTGTGAGAAGATTGGTTGCCACCAGCAGATAGCATTTATTTTTGTGTACATGTGAGCTCATTTTGGTGCATATCCAAGCCATATTAAGAAAATTCCATCGTGGGAACAATTTTGACAATATCTGCTCAACTGTACATTGAGGTCGCATCTAAAGCCAATTATACAAAAGCTAAAAATCTGTGAGAAGATTGGTTGGCACCAGCAGATAGCATTTATTTTTGTGTACATTTCAGCTCATTTTGTTGCATATCCAAGCCATATTAAGAAAATTTCATCGTGGGAAAAATGTTGACAATATCTGCTCAACTGTACATTAGGGTCGCAGCTAAAGCCAATTATACAAAAAATAAAAATCTGTGAGAAGATTGGTTGCCACCAGCAGATAGCATTTATTTTTGTGTACATTTGAGCTCTTTTTGGTGCATATCCAAGCCATATTAAGAAAATTCCATCGTGGGAACAATTTTGACAATATCTGCTCAACTGTACATTGAGGTCGCATCTAAAACCAATTATACAAAAGCTAAAAATCTGTGAGAAGATTGGTTGCCACCAGCAGATAGCATTTATTTTTGTGTACATTTGAGCTCTTTTTGGTGCATATCCAAGCCATATTAAGAAAATTCCATCGTGGGAACAATTTTGACAATATCTGCTCAACTGTACATTGAGGTCGCATCTAAAGCCAATTATACAAAAGCTAAAAATATGTGAAAAGATTGGTTGGCACCAGCAGATAGCATTTATTTTTTTGTACATTTGAGCTAATTTTGGTGCATATCCAAGCCATATTAAGAAAGTTCCATCGTGGGAACAGTTTTGACAATATCTGCTCAACTGTACATTAAGGTCGCATCTAAAGCCAATTATACAAAAACAAAAAATCTGTGAGAAGATTGGTTGGCACCAGCAGATAGCATTTATTTTTGTGTACATTTGAGCTCATTTTGGTGCATATCCATGCCATATTAAGAAAATTCCATCGTGGGAACAATTTTGACAATATCTGCTCAACTGTACATAAAGGTCGCATCTAAAGCCAATTATACAAAAGCTAAAAATCTGTGAGAAAAGTTTTTGGCACCAGCAGATAGCAACTATTTGTGTGTACATTTGAGCTCATTTTGGTGCATATCCAAGCCATATTAAGAAAGTTCCATCGTGGGAACAAGTTTGACAATATCTGCTCAACTGTACATTAAGGTCGCATCTAAAGCCAATTATACAAAAACTAAAAATCTGTGAGAAGATTGGTTGGCACCAGCAGATAGCATCTATTTTTGTGTACATTTGAGCTCATTTTGGTGCATATCCAAGCCATATTAAGAAAATTCCATCGTGGGAAAAATGTTGACAATATCTGCTCAACTGTACATTAAGGTCGCATCTAAAGCCAATTATACAAAAAATAAAAATCTGTGAGAAGATTGGTTGCCACCAGCAGATAGCATTTATTTTTGTGTACATTTCAGCTCATTTTGGTGCATATCCAAGCCATATTAAGAAAGTTCCATCGTGAGAACAATTTTAACAATATCTGCTCAACTGTACATTGAGGTCGCATCTAAAGCCAATTATACAAAAGCTAAAAATATGTGAAAGGATTGGTTGGCACCAGCAGATAGCTTTATTTTTTTGTACATTTGAGCTCATTTTGGTGCATATCCAAGCCATATTAAGAAAGTTCCATCGTGGGAACAATTTTGACAATATCTGCTCAACTGTACATTAAGGTCGCATCTAAGCCAATTATACAAAAAACTGAAAATCTGTGAGAAGATTGGTTGGCACCAGCAGATAGCATTTATTTTTGTGTACATTTAAGCTCATTTTGGTGCATATGCAAGCCATATTAAGAAAATTCCATCGTGGGAACAATTTTGACAATATCTGCTCAACTGTACATAAAGGTCACATCTAAAGCCAATTATACAAAAGCTAAAAATCTGTGAGAAAAGTTTTTGGCACCAGCAGATAGCAATTATTTTTGTGTACATTTGAACTCATTTTGGTGCATATCCAAGCCATATTAAGAAAGTTCCATCGTGGGAACAATTTTGACAATATCTGCTCAACTGTACATTAAGGTCGCATCTAAAGCCAATTAAACAAAAACTAAAAATCTGTGAGAAGATTGGTTGGCACCAGCAGATAGCATCTATTTTTGTGTACATTTAAGCTCATTTTGGTGCATATGCAAGCCATATTAAGAAAATTCCTTCGTGGGAACAATTTTGACAATATCTGCTCAACTGTACATAAAGGTCGCATCTAAAGCCAATTATACAAAAACTAAAAATCTGTGAGAAGATTGGTTGCCACCAGCAGATAGCATTTATTTTTGTGTACATTTCAGCTCATTTTGGTGCATATCCAAGCCATATTAAGAAAGTTCCATCGTGAGAACAATTTTAACAATATCTGCTCAACTGTACATTGAGGTCGCATCTAAAGCCAATTATACAAAAGCTAAAAATATGTGAAAGGATTGGTTGGCACCAGCAGATAGCTTTATTTTTTTGTACATTTGAGCTCATTTTGGTGCATATCCAAGCCATATTAAGAAAGTTCCATCGTGGGAACAATTTTGACAATATCTGCTCAACTGTACATTAAGGTCGCATCTAAGCCAATTATACAAAAAACTGAAAATCTGTGAGAAGATTGGTTGGCACCAGCAGATAGCATTTATTTTTGTGTACATTTAAGCTCATTTTGGTGCATATGCAAGCCATATTAAGAAAATTCCTTCGTGGGAACAATTTTGACAATATCTGCTCAACTGTACATAAAGGTCGCATCTAAAGCCAATTATACAAAAGCTAAAAATCTGTGAGAAAAGTTTTTGGCACCAGCAGATAGCAATTATTTTTGTGTACATTTGAACTCATTTTGGTGCATATCCAAGCCATATTAAGAAAGTTCCATCGTGGGAACAATTTTGACAATATCTGCTCAACTGTACATTAAGGTCGCATCTAAAGCCAATTAAACAAAAACTAAAAATCTGTGAGAAGATTGGTTGGCACCAGCAGATAGCATCTATTTTTGTGTACATTTAAGCTCATTTTGGTGCATATGCAAGCCATATTAAGAAAATTCCTTCGTGGGAACAATTTTGACAATATCTGCTCAACTGTACATAAAGGTCGCATCTAAAGCCAATTATACAAAAGCTAAAAATCTGTGAGAAAAGTTTTTGGCACCAGCAGATAGCAATTATTTTTGTGTACATTTGAACTCATTTTGGTGCATATCCAAGCCATATTAAGAAAGTTCCATCGTGGGAACAATTTTGACAATATCTGCTCAACTGTACATTAAGGTCGCATCTAAAGCCAATTAAACAAAAACTAAAAATCTGTGAGAAGATTGGTTGGCACCAGCAGATAGCATCTATTTTTGTTTACATTTGAGCTCATTTTGGTGCATATCCAAGCCATATTGAGAAAATTCCATCGTGGGAACAATGTTGATAATATCTGCTCAACTGTACATAAAGGTCGCATCTAAAGCCAATTATACAAAAACTAAAAATCTGTGAGAAGATTGGTTGGCACCGGCTGATAACATTTGTTTTGTGTACATTTGAGCTCATTTTGGTGCATATCCAAGCCATATTAAGAAAATTCCATCGTGGGAACAATTTTGACAATATCTGCTCAACTGTACATTAAGGTCGCATCTAAAGCCAATTATACACAAACTAAAAATCTGTGAGAAGATTGGTTGGCACCGACAGATAGCATCTATTTTTGTGTACATTTGAGCTCATTTTGGTGCATATCCAAGCCATATTAAGAAAATTCCATCGTGGGAACAATGTTGATAATATCTGCTCAACTGTACATTAAGGTCGCATCTAAAGCCAATTTTACAAAAACTAAAAATCTGTGAGAAGAGTGGTTGGCACCAGCAGATAGCATTTATTTTTGTATACATTTGAGCCCATTTTGGTGCATATCCAAGCCATATTAAGAAAATTCCATCGTGGGAACAATGTTGACAATATCTGTTCAACTGTACATTAAGGTCGCATCTAAAGCCAATTATACAAAAACTAAAAATCTGTGAGAAGATTGGTTGGCACCGGCTGATAACATTTGTTTTGTGTACATTTGAGCTCATTTTGGTGCATATCCAAGCCATAATAAGTAAATTCCATCGTGGGAACAATGTTGACAATATCTGCTCAACAGTACATTAAGGTCGCATCTAAAGCCAATTATACAAAAGCTAAAACTCTGTGAGAAGATTGGTTGGCACCAGCAGATAGCATTAATTTTTGTGTACATTTGAGCCCATTTTGGTGCATATCCAAGCCATATTAAGAAAGTTCCATCGTGGGAACAATTTTGACAATATCTGCTCAACTGTACATTAAGGTCGCATCTAAAGCCAATTATACAAAAACTAAACATCTGTGAGAAGATTGGTTGGCACCGGCTGATAACATTTGTTTTTGTGTACATTTGAGCTCATTTTTGTGCATATCCAAGCCATAATAAGAAAATTCCATCGTGGGAACAATTTTGACAATATCTGCTCAACTGTTCATTAAAGTCGCATCTAAAGCCAATTATACATAAACTAAAAATCTGTGAGAAGATTGGTTAGCACCAGCAGATAGCATTTGTTTTTGTGTACATTTGAGCTAATTTTGGTGCATATCCAAGCCATATTAAGAAAATTCCATCGTGGGAACAATTTTGACAATATCTGCTCAACTGTACATTAAGGTCGCATCTAAAGCCAATTGAACAAAAGCTAAAAATCTGCGAGAAGATTGGTTGGCACCAGCAGATAGCATTTATTGTTGTGTATATCTGAGCTCATTTTGGTGCATATCCAAGCAATATTAAGAAAATTCCATCGTGGGAACAATTTTGACAATATCTGCTCAACTGTACATTAAGGTCGCATCTAAGCCAATTAAACAAAAAACTAAAAATCTGTGAGAAGATTGGTTGGCACCAGCAGATAGCATTTATTAATGTGTACTTTTCAGCTCATTTTGGTGCATATACAAGCCATATTAAGAAAATTCCATCGTGGGAACAATTTGGACAATATCTGGTCAACTGTACATTAAGGTCGTATCTAAAGCCAATTATACAAAAGCTAAAAATCTGTGAGGAGATTGGTTGGCACCAGCAGATAGCATTTCTTTTTGTGTACATTTGAGCTCATTTTGGTGCATATCCAAGCCATATTAAGAAAGTTCCATCGTGGGAACAATTTGGACAATATCTGCTCAACTGTACATTAAGGTCGCATCTAAAGCCAATTTTACAAAAACTAAAAATCTGTGAGAAGAGTGGTTGGCACCAGCAGATAGCATTTATTTTTTGTACATTTAAGCTCATTTTGGTGCATATGCAAGCCATATTAAGAAAATTCCATCGTGGGAACAATTTGGACAATATCTGCTCAACTGTACGTAAAGGTCGCATCTAAAGCTAATTATACAAAAGCTAAAAATCTGTGAGAAAAGTTTTTGGCACCAGCAGATAGCAATTATTTTTGTGTACATTTGAGCTCATTTTGGTGCATATCCAAGCCATATTAAGAAAGTTCCATCGTGGGAACAATTTTGACAATATCTGCTCAACTGTACATTAAGGTCGCATCTAAAGCCAATTAAACAAAAACTAAAAATCTGTGAGAAGATTGGTTGGCACCAGCAGATAGCATCTATTTTTGTGTACATTTGAGCTCATTTTGGTGCATATCCAAGCCATATTAAGAAAATTCCATCGTGGGAACAATGTTGACAATATCTGCTCAACTGTACATTAAGGTCGCATCTAAAGCCAATTTTACAAAAACTAAAAATCTGTGAGAAGAGTGGTTGGCACCAGCAGATAGCATTTATTTTTGTGTACATTTGAGCCCATTTTGGTGCATATCCAAGCCATATTAAGAAAATTCCATCGTGGGAACAATGTTGACAATATCTGCTCAACTGTACATTAAGGGCGCATCTAAAGCCAATTATACAAAAACTAAAAATCTGTGAGAAGATTGGTTGGCACTGGCTGATAACATCTGTTTTGTGTACATTTGAGCTCATTTTGGTGCATATCCAAGCCATAATAAGAAAATTCCATCGTTGGAACAATTTGGACAATATCTGCACAACTGTTCATTAAAGTCGCATCTTAAGCCAATAATACAAAAACTAAAAATCTGTGAGAAGATTGGTTGCCACCAGCAGATAGCATTAATTTTTGTGTACATTTGAGCCCATTTTGGTGCATATCCAAGCCATAATAAGAAAATTCCATCGTGGGAACAATTTTGACAATATCTGCTCAACTGTTCATTAAAGTCGCATCTAAAGCCAATTATACATAAACTAAAAATCTGTGAGAAGATTGGTTGGCACCAGCAGATAGCATTTGTTTTTGTGTACATTTGAGCTAATTTTGGTGCATATCCAAGCCATATTAAGAAAATTCCATCGTGGGAACAATTTTGACAATATCTGCTCAACTGTTCATAAAAGTCGCATCTAAAGCCAATTATACATAAACTAAAAATCTGTGAGAAGATTGGTTGGCACCAGCAGATAGCATTTGTTTTTGTGTACATTTGAGCTAATTTTGGTGCATATCCAAGCCATATTAAGAAAATTCCATCGTGGGAACAATTTGGACAATATCTGCTCAACTGTACATTAAGGTCGCATCTAAAGCCAATTAAACAAAAGCTAAAAATCTGTGAGAAGATTGGTTGGCACCAGCAGATAGCATTTATTGTTGTGTATATTTGAGCTCATTTTGGTGCATATCCAAGCCATATTAAGAAAATTCCATCCTGGGAACAATTTGGACAATATCTGCTCAACTGTACATTGAGGTCGCATCTAAAGCCAATTATACAAAAGCTAAAAATCTGTGAGAAGATTGGTTGGCACAAGCAGATAGCATTTATTTTTGTGTACATTTCAGCACATTTTGTTGCATATCCAAGCCATATTAAGAAAGTTCCATCGTGGGAAAAATGTTGACAATATCTGCTCAACTGTACATTAAGGTCGCATCTAAAGCCAATTATTCAAAAAATAAAAATCTGTGAGAAGATTGGTTGCCACCAGCAGATAGCATTTATTTTTGTGTACATTTGAGCTCATTTTGGTGCATATCCAAGCCATATTAAGAAAATTCCATCGTGGGAACAATTTTGACAATATCTGCTCAACTGTACATTAAGGTCGCATCTAAAGCCAATTATTCAAAAAATAAAAATCTGTGAGAAGATTGGTTGCCACCAGCAGATAGCATTTATTTTTGTGTACATTTGAGCTCATTTTGGTGCATATCCAAGCCATATTAAGAAAATTCCATCGTGGGAACAATTTTGACAATATCTGCTCAACTGTACATTAAGGTCGCATCTAAAGCCAATTATACAAAAGCTAAAAATATGTGAAAAGATTGGTTGGCACCAGCAGATAGCATTTATTTGTGTGTACATTTGAGCTCATTTTGGTGCATATCCAAGCCATATTAAGAAAGTTCCATCGTGGGAACAGTTTTGACAATATCTGCTCAACTGTACATTAAGGTCGCATCTAAAGCCAATTATACAAAAAAAAAAAAATCTGTGAGAAGATTGGTTGGCACCAGCAGATAGCATTTATTTTTGTGTACATTTGAGCTAATTTTGGTGCATATCCAAGCCATATTAAGAAAGTTCCATCGTGGGAACAATTTTGACAATATCTGCTCAACTGTACATTAAGGTCGTATCTAAGCCAATTATACAAAAAACTGAAAATCTGTGAGAAGATTGGTTGGCACCAGCAGATAGCATTTATTTTTGTGTACATTTAAGCTCATTTTGGTGCATATGCAAGCCATATTAAGAAAATTCCTTCGTGGGAACAATTTTGACAATATCTGCTCAACTGTACATAAAGGTCGCATCTAAAGCCAATTATACAAAAGCTAAAAATCTGTGAGAAAAGTTTTTGGCACCAGCAGATAGCAATTATTTTTGTGTACATTTGAACTCATTTTGGTGCATATCCAAGCCATATTAAGAAAGTTCCATCGTGGGAACAATTTTGACAATATCTGCTCAACTGTACATTAAGGTCGCATCTAAAGCCAATTATACAAAAGCTAAAACTCTGTGAGAAGATTGGTTGGCACCAGCAGATAGCATTAATTTTTTTGTACATTTGAGCCCATTTTGGTGCATATCCAAGCCATATTAAGAAAGTTCCATCGTGGGAACAATTTTGACAATATCTGCTCAACTGTACATTAAGGTCGCATCTAAAGCCAATTATACACAAACTAAAAATCTGTGAGAAGATTGGTTGGCACCAGCAGATAGCATCTATTTTTGTGTACATTTGAGCTCATTTTGGTGCATATCCAAGCCATATTAAGAAAATTCCATCGTGGGAACAATGTTGATAATATCTGCTCAACTGTACATTAAGGTCGCATCTAAAGCCAATTATACAAAAACTAAAAATCTGTGAGAAGATTGGTTGGCACCGGCTGATAACATTTGTTTTGTGTACATTTGAGCTCATTTTGGTGCATATCCAAGCCATAATAAGAAAATTCCATCGTGGGAACAATGTTGACAATATCTGCTCAACAGTACATTAAGGTCGCATCTAAAGCCAATTATACAAAAGCTAAAACTCTGTGAGAAGATTGGTTGGCACCAGCAGATAGCATTAATTTTTGTGTACATTTGAGCCCATTTTGGTGCATATCCAAGCCATATTAAGAAAGTTCCATCGTGGGAACAATTTTGACAATATCTGCTCAACTGTACATTAAGGTCGCATCTAAAGCCAATTATACAAAAACTAAACATCTGTGAGAAGATTGGTTGGCACCGGCTGATAACATTTGTTTTTGTGTACATTTGAGCTCATTTTTGTGCATATCCAAGCCATAATAAGAAAATTCCATCGTGGGAACAATTTTGACAATATCTGCTCAACTGTTCATTAAAGTCGCATCTAAAGCCAATTATACATAAACTAAAAATCTGTGAGAAGATTGGTTAGCACCAGCAGATAGCATTTGTTTTTGTGTACATTTGAGCTAATTTTGGTGCATATCCAAGCCATATTAAGAAAATTCCATCGTGGGAACAATTTTGACAATATCTGCTCAACTGTACATTAAGGTCGCATCTAAAGCCAATTATACAAAAGCTAAAAATCTGTGAGGAGATTGGTTGGCACCAGCAGATAGCATTTCTTTTTGTGTACATTTGAGCTCATTTTGGTGCATATCCAAGCCATATTAAGAAAGTTCCATCGTGGGAACAATTTGGACAATATCTGGTCAACTGTACATTAAGGTCGTATCTAAAGCCAATTATACAAAAGCTAAAAATCTGTGAGGAGATTGGTTGGCACCAGCAGATAGCATTTATTAATGTGTACTGTTCAGCTCATTTTGGTGCATATACAAGCCATATTAAGAAAATTCCATCGTGGGAACAATTTGGACAATATCTGGTCAACTGTACATTAAGGTCGTATCTAAAGCCAATTATACAAAAGCTAAAAATCTGTGAGGAGATTGGTTGGCACCAGCAGATAGCATTTCTTTTTGTGTACATTTGAGCTCATTTTGGTGCATATCCAAGCCATATTAAGAAAGTTCCATCGTGGGAACAATTTGGACAATATCTGCTCAACTGTACATTAAGGTCGCATCTAAAGCCAATTTTACAAAAAATAAAAATCTGTGAGAAGAGTGGTTGGCACCAGCAGATAGCATTTATTTTTTGTACATTTGAGCTCATTTTGGTGCATATCCAAGCCATATTAAGAAAATTCCATCGTGGGAACAATTTGGACAATATCTGCTCAACTGTACGTAAAGGTCGCATCTAAAGCTAATTATACAAAAGCTAAAAATCTGTGAGAAAAGTTTTTGGCACCAGCAGATAGCAATTATTTTTGTGTACATTTGAGCTCATTTTGGTGCATATCCAAGCCATATTAAGAAAGTTCCATCGTGGGAACAATTTTGACAATATCTGCTCATCTGTACATTAAGGTCGCATCTAAAGCCAATTAAACAAAAACTAAAAATCTGTGAGAAGATTGGTTGGCACCAGCAGATAGCATCTATTTTTGTGTACATTTGAGCTCATTTTGGTGCATATCTAAGCCATATTAAGAAAATTCCATCGTGGGAACAATGTTGACAATATCTGCTCAACTGTACATTAAGGTCGCATCTAAAGCCAATTTTACAAAAACTAAAAATCTGTGAGAAGAGTGGTTGGCACCAGCAGATTGCATTTATTTTTGTGTACATTTGAGCCCATTTTGGTGCATATCCAAGCCATATTAAGAAAATTCCATCGTGGGAACAATGTTGACAATATCTGCTCAACTGTACATTAAGGGCGCATCTAAAGCCAATTATACAAAAACTAAAAATCTGTGAGAAGATTGGTTGGCACTGGCTGATAACATCTGTTTTGTGTACATTTGAGCTCATTTTGGTGCATATTCAAGCCATAATAAGAAAATTCCATCGTTGGAACAATTTGGACAATATCTGCACAACTGTTCATTAAAGTCGCATCTTAAGCCAATAATACAAAAACTAAAAATCTGTGAGAAGATTGGTTGGCACCAGCAGAAAGCATTTATTTTTGTGTACATTTAAGCTCATTTTGGTGCATATGCAAGCCATATTAAGAAAATTCCATCGTGGGAACAATTTTGACAATATCTGCTCAACTGTACATTAAGGTCGCATCTAAAGCCAATTATACAAAAGCTAAAACTCTGTGAGAAGATTGGTTGGCACCAGCAGATAGCATTAATTTTTGTGTACATTTGAGCCCATTTTGGTGCATATCCAAGCCATATTAAGAAAGTTCCATCGTGGGAACAATTTTGACAATATCTGCTCAACTGTACATTAAGGTCGCATCTAAAGCCAATTTTACAAAAACTAAAAATCTGTGAGAAGAGTGGTTGGCACCAGCAGATTGCATTGCTTTTTGTGTACATTTGAGCCCATTTTGGTGCATATCCAAGCCATATTAAGAAAATTCCATCGTGGGAACAATGTTGACAATATCTGCTCAACTGTACATTAAGGGCGCATCTAAAGCCAATTATACAAAAACTAAAAATCTGTGAGAAGATTGGTTGGCACTGGCTGATAACATCTGTTTTGTGTACATTTGAGCTCATTTTGGTGCATATCCAAGCCATAATAAGAAAATTCCATCGTTGGAACAATTTGGACAATATCTGCACAACTGTTCATTAAAGTCGCATCTTAAGCCAATAATACAAAAACTAAAAATCTGTGAGAAGATTGGTTGGCACCAGCAGATAGCATTTATTTTTGTGTACATTTAAGCTCATTTTGGTGCATATGCAAGCCATATTAAGAAAATTCCATCGTGGGAACAATTTTGACAATATCTGCTCAACTGTACATTAAGGTCGCATCTAAAGCCAATTATACAAAAACTAAAAATCTGTGAGAAGATTGGTTGGCACCAGCAGATAGCATTAATTTTTGTGTACATTTGAGCCCATTTTGGTGCATATCCAAGCCATATTAAGAAAGTTCCATCGTGGGAACAATTTTGACAATATCTGCTCAACTGTACATTAAGGTCGCATCTAAAGCCAATTATACACAAACTAAAAATCTGTGAGAAGATTGGTTGGCACCGGCTGATAACATTTGTTTTTGTGTACATTTGAGCTCATTTTGGTGCATATCCAAGCCATAATAAGAAAATTCCATCGTGGGAACAATTTTGACAATATCTGCTCAACTGTTCATTAAAGTCGCATCTAAAGCCAATTATACATAAACTAAAAATCTGTGAGAAGATTGGTTGGCACCAGCAGATAGCATTTGTTTTTGTGTACATTTGAGCTAATTTTGGTGCATATCCAAGCCATATTAAGAAAATTCCATCGTGGGAACAATTTGGACAATATCTGCTCAACTGTACATTAAGGTCGCATCTAAAGCCAATTAAACAAAAGCTAAAAATCTGTGAGAAGATTGGTTGGCACCAGCAGATAGCATTTATTGTTGTGTATATTTGAGCTCATTTTGGTGCATATCCAAGCCATATTAAGAAAATTCCATCCTGGGAACAATTTTGACAATATCTGCTCAACTGTACATTGAGGTCGCATCTAAAGCCAATTATACAAAAGCTAAAAATCTGTGAGAAGATTGGTTGGCACAAGCAGATAGCATTTATTTTTGTGTACATCTCAGCACATTTTGTTGCATATCCAAGCCATATTAAGAAAGTTCCATCGTGGGAAAAATGTTGACAATATCTGCTCAACTGTACATTAAGGTCGCATCTAAAGCCAATTATTCAAAAAATAAAAATCTGTGAGAAGATTGGTTGCCACCAGCAGATAGCATTTATTTTTGTGTACATTTGAGCTCATTTTGGTGCATATGCAAGCCATATTAAGAAAATTCCATCGTGGGAACAATTTTGACAATATCTGTTCAACTGTACATTGAGGTCGCATCTAAAGCCAATTATACCAAAGCTAAAAATATGTGAGAAGATTGGTTGGCACCAGCAGATAGCATTTATTTTTGTGTACATTTGAGCTCATTTTGGTGCATATCCAAGCCATATTAAGAAAGTTCCACCGTGGGAACAATTTGGACAATATCTGCTCAACTGTACATTAAGGTCGCATCTAAAGCCAATTTTACAAAAAATAAAAATCTGTGAGAAGAGTGGTTGGCACCAGCAGATAGCATTTATTTTTTGTACATTTAAGCTCATTTTGGTGCATATGCAAGCCATATTAAGAAAATTCCATCGTGGGAACAATTTGGACAATATCTGCTCAACTGTACGTAAAGGTCGCATCTAAAGCTAATTATACAAAAGCTAAAAATCTGTGAGAAAAGTTTTTGGCACCAGCAGATAGCAATTATTTGTGTGTACATTTGAGCTCATTTTGGTGCATATCCAAGCCATATTAAGAAAGTTCCATCGTGGGAACAATTTTGACAATATCTGCTCATCTGTACATTAAGGTCGCATCTAAAGCCAATTAAACAAAAACTAAAAATCTGTGAGAAGAGTGGTTGGCACCAGCAGATAGCATCTATTTTTGTGTACATTTGAGCTCATTTTGGTGCATATCCAAGCCATATTAAGAAAATTCCATCGTGGGAACAATGTTGACAATATCTGCTCAACTGTACATTAAGGTCGCATCTAAAGCCAATTTTACAAAAACTAAAAATCTGTGAGAAGATTGGTTGGCACCAGCAGATAATATTTATTTTTGTGTACATTTGAGCTCATTTTGGTGCATATCCAAGCCATATTAAGAAAATTCCATCGTGGGAACAATGTTGACAATATCTGCTCAACTGTACATTAAGGGCGCATCTAAAGCCAATTATACAAAAACTAAAAATCTGTGAGAAGATTGGTTGGCACTGGCTGATAACATTTGTTTTGTGTACATTTGAGCTCATTTTGGTGCATATCCAAGCCATAATAAGAAAATTCCATCGTTGGAACAATTTGGACAATATCTGCACAACTGTTCATTAAAGTCGCATCTAAAGCCAATAATACAAAAACTAAAAATCTGTGAGAAGATTGGTTGGCACCAGCAGATAGCATTTATTTTTGTGTACATTTAAGCTCATTTTGGTGCATATGCAAGCCATATTAAGAAAATTCCATCGTGGGAACAATTTTGACAATATCTGCTCAACTGTACATTAAGGTCGCATCTAAAGCCAATTATACAAAAACTAAAACTCTGTGAGAAGATTGGTTGGCACCAGCAGATAGCATTAATTTTTGTGTACATTTGAGCCCATTTTGGTGCATATCCAAGCCATATTAAGAAAGTTCCATCGTGGGAACAATTTTGACAATATCTGCTCAACTGTACATTAAGGTCGCATCTAAAGCCAATTATACACAAACTAAAAATCTGTGAGAAGATTGGTTGGCACCGGCTGATAACATTTGTTTTTGTGTACATTTGAGCTCATTTTGGTGCATATCCAAGCCATAATAAGAAAATTCCATCGTGGGAACAATTTTGACAATATCTGCTCAACTGTTCATTAAAGTCGCATCTAAAGCCAATTATACATAAACTAAAAATCTGTGAGAAGATTGGTTTGCACCAGCAGATAGCATTTGTTTTTGTGTACATTTGAGCTAATTATGGTGCATATCCAAGCCATATTAAGAAAATTCCATCGTGGGAACAATTTGGACAATATCTGCTCAACTGTACATTAAGGTCGCATCTAAAGCCAATAATACAAAAGCTAAAAATCTGTGAGAAGATTGGTTGGCACCAGCAGATAGCATTTATTGTTGTGTATATTTGAGCTCATTTTGGTGCATATCCAAGCCATATTAAGAAAATTCCATCCTGGGAACAATTTTGACAATATCTGCTCAACTGTACATTGAGGTCGCATCTAAAGCCAATTATACAAAAGCTAAAAATCTGTGAGAAGATTGGTTGGCACAAGCAGATAGCATTTATTTTTGTGTACATCTCAGCACATTTTGTTGCATATCCAAGCCATATTAAGAAAGTTCCATCGTGGGAAAAATGTTGACAATATCTGCTCAACTGTACATTAAGGTCGCATCTAAAGCCAATTATTCAAAAAATAAAAATCTGTGAGAAGATTGGTTGCCACCAGCAGATAGCATTTATTTTTGTGTACATTTGAGCTAATTTTGGTGCATATCCAAGCCATATTAAGAAAATTCCATCGTGGGAACAATTTTGACAATATCTGCTCAACTGTACATTAAGGTCGCATCTAAAGCCAATTATTCAAAAAATAAAAATCTGTGAGAAGATTGGTTGCCACCAGCAGATAGCATTTATTTTTGTGTACATTTGAGCTCATTTTGGTGCATATCCAAGCCATATTAAGAAAATTCCATCGTGGGAACAAATTTGACAATATCTGCTCAACTGTACATTGAGGTCGCATCTAAAGCCAATTATACAAAAGCTAAAAATATGTGAAAAGATTGGTTGGCACCAGCAGATAGCATTTATTTTTGTGTACATTTGAGCTCATTTTGGTGCATATCCAAGCCAATTAAGAAAGTTTCATCGTGGGAACAGTTTTGACAATATCTGCTCAACTGTACATTAAGGACGCATCTAAAGCCAACTATACAAAAAAAAAAAAAATCTGTGAGAAGATTTGTTGGCACCAGCAGATAGCATTTATTTTTGTGTACATTTGAGCTCATTTTGGTGCATATCCAAGCCATATTAAGAAAATTCCAACGTGGGAACAATGTTGACAATATCTGCTCAACTGTACATTAAGGTCGCATCTAAAGCCAATTTTACAAAAACTAAAAATCTGTGAGAAGAGTGGTTGGCACCAGCAGATAGCATTTATTTTTGTGTACATTTAAGCTCATTTTGGTGCATATCCAAGCCATATTAAGAAAATTCCATCGTGGGAACAATTTTGACAATATCTGCTCAACTGTACATAAAGGTCGCATCTAAAGCCAATTATACAAAAGCTAAAAATCTGTGAGAAAAGTTTTTGGCACCAGCAGATAGCAATTATTTTTGTGTACATTTGAGCTCATTTTGGTGCATATCCAAGCCATATTAAGAAAGTTCCATCGTGGGAACAATTTTGACAATATCTGCTCAACTGTACATTAAGGTCGCATCTAAAGCCAATTATACAAAAACTAAAAATCTGTGAGAAGATTGGTTGGCACCAGCAGATAGCATCTATTTTTGTGTACATTTGAGCTCATTTTGGTGCATATCCAAGCCATATTAAGAAAATTCCATCGTGGGAACAATGTTGACAATATCTGCTCAACTGTACATTAAAGTCGCATCTAAAGCCAATTTTACAAAAACTAAAAATCTGTGAGAAGAGTGGTTGGCACCAGCAGATAGCATTTATTTTTGTGTACATTTAAGCTCATTTTGGTGCATATCCAAGCCATATTAAGAAAATTCCATCCTGGGAACAATTTGGACAATATCTGCTCAACTGTACATTGAGGTCGCATCTAAAGCCAATTATACAAAAGCTAAAAATCTGTGAGAAGATTGGTTGGCACCAGCAGATAGCATTTATTTTTGTGTACATTTCAGCTCATTTTGTTGCATATCCAAGCCATATTAAGAAAGTTCCATCGTGGGAAAAATGTTGACAATATCTGCTCAATTGTACATTAAGGTCGCATCTAAAGCCAATAATACAAAAACTAAAAATCTGTGAGAAGAGTGGTTGGCACCAGCAGATAGCATTTTTTTGGTGTACATTTGAGCTCATTTTGGTGCATATCCAAGCCATATTAAGAAAGTTCCATCGTGGGAACAATTTGGACAATATCTGCTCAACTGTACATTAAGGTCGCATCTAAAGCCAATTTTACAAAAACTAAAAATCTGTGAGAAGAGTGGTTGGCACCAACAGATAGCATTTATTTTTGTGTACATTTAAGCTCATTTTGGTGCATATGCAAGCCATATTAAGAAAATTCCATCGTGTGAACAATTTGGACAATATCTGCTCAACTGTACGTAAAGGTCGCATCTAAAGCTAATTATACAAAAGCTGAAAATCTGTGAGAAAAGTTTTTGGCACCAGCAGATAGCAATTATTTTTGTGTACATCTCAGCACATTTTGTTGCATATCCAAGCCATATTAAGAAAGTTCCATCGTGGGAAAAATGTTGACAATATCTGCTCAACTGTACATTAAGGTCGCATCTAAAGCCAATTATTCAAAAAATAAAAATCTGTGAGAAGATTGGTTGCCACCAGCAGATAGCATTTATTTTTGTGTACATTTGAGCTCATTTTGGTGCATATGCAAGCCATATTAAGAAAATTCCATCGTGGGAACAATTTTGACAATATCTGCTCAACTGTACATTGAGGTCGCATCTAAAGCCAATTATACAAAAGCTAAAAATATGTGAAAAGATTGGTTGGCACCAGCAGATAGCATTTATTTTTGTGTACATTTGAGCTCATTTTGGTGCATATCCAAGCCATATTAAGAAAGTTCCACCGTGGGAACAATTTGGACAATATCTGCTCAACTGTACATTAAGGTCGCATCTAAAGCCAATTTTACAAAAAATAAAAATCTGTGAGAAGAGTGGTTGGCACCAGCAGATAGCATTTATTTTTTGTACATTTAAGCTCATTTTGGTGCATATGCAAGCCATATTAAGAAAATTCCATCGTGGGAACAATTTGGACAATATCTGCTCAACTGTACGTAAAGGTCGCATCTAAAGCTAATTATACAAAAGCTAAAAATCTGTGAGAAAAGTTTTTGGCACCAGCAGATAGCAATTATTTTTGTGTACATTTGAGCTCATTTTGGTGCATATCCAAGCCATATTAAGAAAGTTCCATCGTGGGAACAATTTTGACAATATCTGCTCAACTGTACATTAAGGTCGCATCTAAAGCCAATTAAACAAAAACTAAAAATCTGTGAGAAGAGTGGTTGGCACCAGCAGATAGCATCTATTTTTGTGTACATTTGAGCTCATTTTGGTGCATATCCAAGCCATATTAAGAAAATTCCATCGTGGGAACAATGTTGACAATATCTGCTCAACTGTACATTAAGGTCGCATCTAAAGCCAATTTTACAAAAACTAAAAATCTGTGAGAAGATTGGTTGGCACCAGCAGATAGCATTTATTTTTGTGTACATTTGAGCCCATTTTGGTGCATATCCAAGCCATATTAAGAAAATTCCATCGTGGGAACAATGTTGACAATATCTGCTCAACTGTACATTAAGGGCGCATCTAAAGCCAATTATACAAAAACTAAAAATCTGTGAGAAGATTGGTTGGCACTGGCTGATAACATCTGTTTTGTGTACATTTGAGCTCATTTTGGTGCATATCCAAGCCATAATAAGAAAATTCCATCGTTGGAACAATTTGGACAATATCTGCACAACTGTTCATTAAAGTCGCATCTTAAGCCAATAATACAAAAACTAAAAATCTGTGAGAAGATTGGTTGGCACCAGCAGATAGCATTTATTTTTGTGTACATTTAAGCTCATTTTGGTGCATATGCAAGCCATATTAAGAAAATTCCATCGTGGGAACAATTTTGACAATATCTGCTCAACTGTACATTAAGGTCGCATCTAAAGCCAATTATACAAAAGCTAAAACTCTGTGAGAAGATTGGTTGGCACCAGCAGATAGCATTAATTTTTGTGTACATTTGAGCCCATTTTGGTGCATATCCAAGCCATATTAAGAAAGTTCCATCGTGGGAACAATTTTGACAATATCTGCTCAACTGTACATTAAGGTCGCATCTAAAGCCAATTATACACAAACTAAAAATCTGTGAGAAGATTGGTTGGCACCGGCTGATAACATTTGTTTTTGTGTACATTTGAGCTCATTTTGGTGCATATCCAAGCCATAATAAGAAAATTCCATCGTGGGAACAATTTTGACAATATCTGCTCAACTGTTCATTAAAGTCGCATCTAAAGCCAATTATACATAAACTAAAAATCTGTGAGAAGATTGGTTTGCACCAGCAGATAGCATTTGTTTTTGTGTACATTTGAGCTAATTATGGTGCATATCCAAGCCATATTAAGAAAATTCCATCGTGGGAACAATTTGGACAATATCTGCTCAACTGTACATTAAGGTCGCATCTAAAGCCAATTATACAAAAGCTAAAAATCTGTGAGAAGATTGGTTGGCACCAGCAGATAGCATTTATTGTTGTGTATATTTGAGCTCATTTTGGTGCATATCCAAGCCATATTAAGAAAATTCCATCCTGGGAACAATTTTGACAATATCTGCTCAACTGTACATTGAGGTCGCATCTAAAGCCAATTATACAAAAGCTAAAAATCTGTGAGAAGATTGGTTGGCACAAGCAGATAGCATTTATTTTTGTGTACATCTCAGCACATTTTGTTGCATATCCAAGCCATATTAAGAAAGTTCCATCGTGGGAAAAATGTTGACAATATCTGCTCAACTGTACATTAAGGTCGCATCTAAAGCCAATTATTCAAAAAATAAAAATCTGTGAGAAGATTGGTTGCCACCAGCAGATAGCATTTATTTTTGTGTACATTTGAGCTAATTTTGGTGCATATCCAAGCCATATTAAGAAAATTCCATCGTGGGAACAATTTTGACAATATCTGCTCAACTGTACATTAAGGTCGCATCTAAAGCCAATTATTCAAAAAATAAAAATCTGTGAGAAGATTGGTTGCCACCAGCAGATAGCATTTATTTTTGTGTACATTTGAGCTCATTTTGGTGCATATCCAAGCCATATTAAGAAAATTCCATCGTGGGAACAAATTTGACAATATCTGCTCAACTGTACATTGAGGTCGCATCTAAAGCCAATTATACAAAAGCTAAAAATATGTGAAAAGATTGGTTGGCACCAGCAGATAGCATTTATTTTTGTGTACATTTGAGCTCATTTTGGTGCATATCCAAGCCAATTAAGAAAGTTTCATCGTGGGAACAGTTTTGACAATATCTGCTCAACTGTACATTAAGGACGCATCTAAAGCCAACTATACAAAAAAAAAAAAAATCTGTGAGAAGATTTGTTGGCACCAGCAGATAGCATTTATTTTTGTGTACATTTGAGCTCATTTTGGTGCATATCCAAGCCATATTAAGAAAATTCCATCGTGGGAACAATGTTGACAATATCTGCTCAACTGTACATTAAGGTCGCATCTAAAGCCAATTTTACAAAAACTAAAAATCTGTGAGAAGAGTGGTTGGCACCAGCAGATAGCATTTATTTTTGTGTACATTTAAGCTCATTTTGGTGCATATCCAAGCCATATTAAGAAAATTCCATCGTGGGAACAATTTTGACAATATCTGCTCAACTGTACATAAAGGTCGCATCTAAAGCCAATTATACAAAAGCTAAAAATCTGTGAGAAAAGTTTTTGGCACCAGCAGATAGCAATTATTTTTGTGTACATTTGAGCTCATTTTGGTGCATATCCAAGCCATATTAAGAAAGTTCCATCGTGGGAACAATTTTGACAATATCTGCTCAACTGTACATTAAGGTCGCATCTAAAGCCAATTATACAAAAACTAAAAATCTGTGAGAAGATTGGTTGCCACCAGCAGATAGCATCTATTTTTGTGTACATTTGAGCTCATTTTGGTGCATATCCAAGCCATATTAAGAAAATTCCATCGTGGGAACAATGTTGACAATATCTGCTCAACTGTACATTAAAGTCGCATCTAAAGCCAATTTTACAAAAACTAAAAATCTGTGAGAAGAGTGGTTGGCACCAGCAGATAGCATTTATTTTTGTGTACATTTAAGCTCATTTTGGTGCATATCCAAGCCATATTAAGAAAATTCCATCCTGGGAACAATTTGGACAATATCTGCTCAACTGTACATTGAGGTCGCATCTAAAGCCAATTATACAAAAGCTAAAAATCTGTGAGAAGATTGGTTGGCACCAGCAGATAGCATTTATTTTTGTGTACATTTCAGCTCATTTTGTTGCATATCCAAGCCATATTAAGAAAGTTCCATCGTGGGAAAAATGTTGACAATATCTGCTCAATTGTACATTAAGGTCGCATCTAAAGCCAATAATACAAAAACTAAAAATCTGTGAGAAGAGTGGTTGGCACCAGCAGATAGCATTTTTTTGGTGTACATTTGAGCTCATTTTGGTGCATATCCAAGCCATATTAAGAAAGTTCCATCGTGGGAACAATTTGGACAATATCTGCTCAACTGTACATTAAGGTCGCATCTAAAGCCAATTTTACAAAAACTAAAAATCTGTGAGAAGAGTGGTTGGCACCAGCAGATAGCATTTATTTTTGTGTACATTTAAGCTCATTTTGGTGCATATGCAAGCCATATTAAGAAAATTCCATCGTGTGAACAATTTGGACAATATCTGCTCAACTGTACGTAAAGGTCGCATCTAAAGCTAATTATACAAAAGCTGAAAATCTGTGAGAAAAGTTTTTGGCACCAGCAGATAGCAATTATTTTTGTGTACATTTGAGCTCATTTTGTGCATATCCAAGCCATATTAAGAAAGTTCCATCGTGGGAACAAGTTTGACAATATCTGCTCAACTGTACATTAAGGTCGCATCTAAAGCCAATTAAACAAAAACTAAAAATCTGTGAGAAGATTGGTTGGCACCAGCAGATAGCATCTATTTTTGTGTACATTTGAGCTCATTTTGGTGCATATCCAAGCCATATTAAGAAAATTCCATCGTGGGAACAATTTTGACAATATCTGCTCAACTGTACATTAAGGTCGCATCTAAGCCAATTATACAAAAAGCTAAATCTGTGAGAAGAGTGGTTGGCACCAGCAGATAGCATTTATTTTTGTGTACATTTGAGCCCATTTTGGTGCATATCCAAGCCATATTAAGAAAATTCCATCGTGGGAACAATGTTGACAATATCTGCTCAACTGTACATTAAGGTCGCATCTAAAGCCAATTATACAAAAACTAAAAATCTGTGAGAAGATTGGTTGGCACTGGCTGATAACATTTGTTTTGTGTACATTTGAGCTCATTTTGGTGCATATCCAAGCCATAATAAGAAAATTCCATCGTTGGAACAATTTGGACAATATCTGCTCAACTGTTCATTAAAGTCGCATCTAAAGCCAATAATACAAAAACTAAAAATCTGTGAGAAGATTGGTTGGCACCAGCAGATAGCATTTATTTTTGTGTACATTTAAGCTCATTTTGGTGCATATGCAAGCCATATTAAGAAAATTCCATCGTGGGAACAATTTTGACAATATCTGCTCAACTGTACATTAAGGTCGCATCTAAAGCCAATTATACAAAAGCTAAAACTCTGTGAGAAGATTGGTTGGCACCAGCAGATAGCATTAATTTTTGTGTACATTTGAGCCCATTTTGGTGCATATCCAAGCCATATTAAGAACGTTCCATCGTGGGAACAATTTTGACAATATCTGCTCAACTGTACATTAAGGTCGCATCTAAAGCCAATGATACACAAACTAAAAATCTGTGAGAAGATTGGTTGGCACCGGCTGATAACATTTGTTTTTGTGTACATTTGAGCTCATTTTTGTGCATATCCAAGCCATAATAAGAAAATTCCATCGTGGGAACAATTTTGACAATATCTGCTCAACTGTTCATTAAAGTCGCATCTAAAGCCAATTAAACAAAAGCTAAAAATCTGTGAGAAGATTGGTTGGCACCAGCAGATAGCATTTATTGTTGTGTATATTTGAGCTCATTTTGGTGCATATCCAAGCCATATTAAGAAAATTCCATCGTGGGAACAATTTTGACAATATCTGCTCAACTGTACATTGATGTCGCATCTAAAGCCAATTATACAAAAGCTAAAAATCTGTGAGAAGATTGGTTGGCACAAGCAGATAGCATTTATTTTTGTGTACATTTCAGCACATTTTGTTGCATATCCAAGCCATATTAAGAAAGTTCCATCGTGGGAAAAATTTTGACAATATCTGCTCAACTGTTCATTAAAGTCGCATCTAAAGCCAATTATACATAAACTAAAAATCTGTGAGAAGATTGGTTGGCACCAGCAGATAGCATTTGTTTTTGTGTACATTTGAGCTAATTTTGGTGCATATCCAAGCCATATTAAGAAAATTCCATCGTGGGAACAATTTGGACAATATCTGCTCAACTGTACATTAAGGTCGCATCTAAAGCCAATTAAACAAAAGCTAAAAATCTGTGAGAAGATTGGTTGGCACCAGCAGATAGCATTTATTGTTGTGTATATTTGAGCTCATTTTGGTGCATATCCAAGCCATATTAAGAAAATTCCATCGTGGGAACAATTTTGACAATATCTGCTCAACTGTACATTGAGGTCGCATCTAAAGCCAATTATACAAAAGCTAAAAATCTGTGAGAAGATTGGTTGGCACAAGCAGATAGCATTTATTTTTGTGTACATTTCAGCACATTTTGTTGCATATCCAAGCCATATTAAGAAAGTTCCATCGTGGGAAAAATGTTGACAATATCTGCTCAACTGTACATTAAGGTCGCATCTAAAGCCAATTATTCAAAAAATAAAAATCTGTGATAAGATTGGTTGCCACCAGCAGATAGCATTTATTTTTGTGTACATTTGAGCTAATTTTGGTGCATATCCAAGCCATATGAAGAAAATTCCATCGTGGGAACAATTTTGACAATATCTGCTCAACTGTACATTGAGGTCGCATCTAAAGCCAATTATACAAAAGCTAAAAATATGTGAAAAGATTGGTTGGCACCAGCAGATAGCATTTATTTTTTTGTACATTTGAGCTAACTTTGGTGCATATCCAAACCATATTAAGAAAGTTCCATCGTGGGAACAGTTTTGACAATATCTGCTCAACTGTACATTAAGGTCGCATCTAAAGCCAATTATACAAAAACTAAAAATCTGTGAGAAGATTGGTTGGCACCAGCAGATAGCATTTATTTTTGTGTACATTTGAGCTCATTTTGGTGCATATCCAAGCCATAATAAGAAAATTCCATCGTTGGAACAATTTGGACAATATCTGCACAACTGTTCATTAAAGTCGCATCTAAAGCCAATAATACAAAAACTAAAAATCTGTGAGAAGATTGGTTGGCACCAGCAGATAGCATTTATTTTTGTGTACATTTAAGCTCATTTTGGTGCATATGCAAGCCATATTAAGAAAATTCCATCGTGGGAACAATTTTGACAATATCTGCTCAACTGTACATTAAGGTCGCATCTAAAGCCAATTATACAAAAGCTAAAACTCTGTGAGAAGATTGGTTGGCACCAGCAGATAGCATTAATTTTTGTGTACATTTGAGCTCATTTTGGTGCATATCCAAGCCATATTAAGAAAGTTCCATCGTGGGAACAATTTGGACAATATCTGCTCAACTGTACATTAAGGTCGCATCTAAAGCCAATTATACACAAACTAAAAATCTGTGAGAAGATTAATTGGTTGGCACCGGCTAATAACATTTGTTTTTGTGTACATTTGAGCTCATTTTTGTGCATATCCAAGCCATAATAAGAAAATTCCATCGTGGGAACAATTTTGACAATATCTGCTCAACTGTTCATTAAAGTCGCATCTAAAGCCAATTATACATAAACTAAAAATCTGTGAGAAGATTGGTTGGCACCAGCAGATAGCATTTGTTTTTGTGTACATTTGAGCTAATTTTGGTGCATATCCAAGCCATATTAAGAAAATTCCATCCTGGGAACAATTTTGACAATATCTGCTCAACTGTACATTTAGGTCGCATCTAAAGCCAATTAAACAAAAGCTAAAAATCTGTGAGAAGATTGGTTGGCACCAGCAGATAGCATTTATTGTTGTGTATATTTGAGCTCATTTTGGTGCATATCCAAGCCATATTAAGAAAGTTCCATCGTGGGAACAGTTTTGACAATATCTGCTCAACTGTACATTAAGGTCGCATCTAAAGCCAATTATACAAAAACTAAAAATCTGTGAGAAGATTGGTTGGCACCAGCAGATAGCATTTGTTTTTGTGTACATTTGAGCTCATTTTGGTGCATATCCAAGCCATATTAAGAAAATTCCATCGTGGGAACAATGTTGACAATATCTGCTCAACTGTACATTAAGGTCGCATCTAAAGCCAATTTTACAAAAACTTAAAATCTGTGAGAAGATTGGTTGGCACCAGCAGATAGCATTTATTTTTGTGTACATTTAAGCTCATTTTGTTGCATATCCAAGCCATATTAAGAAAGTTCCATCGTGGGAAAAATTTTGACAATATCTGCTCAACTGTACATAAAGGTCGCATCTAAAGCCAATTATACAAAAGCTAAAAATCTGTGAGAAAAGTTTTTGCCACCAGCAGATAGCAATTATTTTTGTGTACATTTGAGCTCATTTTGGTGCATATCCAAGCCATATTAAGAAAGTTCCATCGTGGGAACAATTTTGACAATATCTGCTCAACTGTACATTAAGGTCGCATCTAAAGCCAATTATACAAAAAATAAAAATCTGTGAGAAGATTGGTTGCCACCAGCAGATAGCATTTATTTGTGTGTACATTTGAGCTCATTTTGGTGCATATCCAAGCCATATTAAGAAAATTCCATCGTGGGAACAATTTTGACAATATCTGCTCAACTGTACATTGAGGTCGCATCTAAAGCCAATTATACAAAAGCTAAAAATCTGTGAGAAGATTGGTTGGCACAAGCAGATAGCATTTATTTTTGTGTACATTTCAGCACATTTTGTTGCATATCCAAGCCATATTAAGAAAGTTCCATCGTGGGAAAAATGTTGACATGTCTGCTCAACTGTACATTAAGGTCGCATCTAAAGCCAATTATTCAAAAAATAAAAATCTGTGAGAAGATTGGTTGCCACCAGCAGATAGCATTTATTTTTGTGTACATTTGAGCTCATTTTGGTGCATATCCAAGCCATATTAAGAAAATTCCATCGTGGGAACAATTTTGACAATATCTGCTCAACTGTACATTGAGGTCGCATCTAAAGCCAATTATACAAAAGCTAAAAATATGTGAAAAGATTGGTTGGCACCAGCAGATAGCATTTATTTTTTTGTACATTTGAGCTAATTTTGGTGCATATCCAAGCCATATTAAGAAAGTTCCATCGTGGGAACAGTTTTGACAATATCTGCTCAACTGTACATTAAGGTCGCATCTAAAGCCAATTATACAAAAACTAAAAATCTGTGAGAAGATTGGTTGGCACCAGCAGATAGCATTTATTTTTGTGTACATTTGAGCTCATTTTGGTGCATATCCAAGCCATATTAAGAAAATTCCATCGTGGGAACAATGTTGACAATATCTGCTCAACTGTACATTAAGGTCGCATCTAAAGCCAATTTTACAAAAACTAAAAATCTGTGAGAAGATTGGTTGGCACCAGCAGATAGCATTTATTTTTGTGTACATTTAAGCTCATTTTGTTGCATATCCAAGCCATATTAAGAAAGTTCCATCGTGGGAAAAATTTTGACAATATCTGCTCAACTGTACATAAAGGTCGCATCTAAAGCCAATTATACAAAAGCTAAACATCTGTGAGAAAAGTTTTTGGCACCAGCAGATAGCAATTATTTTTGTGTACATTTGAGCTCATTTTGGTGCATATCCAAGCCATATTAAGAAAGTTCCATCGTGGGAACAATTTGGACAATATCTGCTCAACTGTACATTAAGGTCGCATCTAAAGCCAATTTTACAAAAACTAAAAATCTGTGAGAAGAGTGGTTGGCACCAGCAGATAGCATTTATTTTTGTGTACATTTAAGCTCATTTTGGTGCATATGCAAGCCATATTAAGAAAATTCCATCGTGTGAACAATTTGGACAATATCTGCTCAACTGTACGTAAAGGTCGCATCTAAAGCTAATTATACAAAAGCTGAAAATCTGTGAGAAAAGTTTTTGGCACCAGCAGATAGCAATTATTTTTGTGTACATTTGAGCTCATTTTGTGCATATCCAAGCCATATTAAGAAAGTTCCATCGTGGGAACAAGTTTGACAATATCTGCTCAACTGTACATTAAGGTCGCATCTAAAGCCAATTAAACAAAAACTAAAAATCTGTGAGAAGATTGGTTGGCACCAGCAGATAGCATTTATTTTTGTGTACATTTGAGCTCATTTTGGTGCATATCCAAGCCATATTAAGAAAATTCCATCGTGGGAACAATTTTGACAATATCTGCTCAACTGTACATTAAGGTCGCATCTAAGCCAATTATACAAAAAGCTAAAAATCTGTGAGAAGAGTGGTTGGCACCAGCAGATAGCATTTATTTTTGTGTACATTTGAGCCCATTTTGGTGCATATCCAAGCCATATTAAGAAAATTCCATCGTGGGAACAATGTTGACAATATCTGCTCAACTGTACATTAAGGTCGCATCTAAAGCCAATTATACAAAAACTAAAAATCTGTGAGAAGATTGGTTGGCACTGGCTGATAACATTTGTTTTGTGTACATTTGAGCTCATTTTGGTGCATATCCAAGCCATAATAAGAAAATTCCATCGTTGGAACAATTTGGACAATATCTGCTCAACTGTTCATTAAAGTCGCATCTAAAGCCAATAATACAAAAACTAAAAATCTGTGAGAAGATTGGTTGGCACCAGCAGATAGCATTTATTTTTGTGTACATTTAAGCTCATTTTGGTGCATATGCAAGCCATATTAAGAAAATTCCATCGTGGGAACAATTTTGACAATATCTGCTCAACTGTACATTAAGGTCGCATCTAAAGCCAATTATACAAAAGCTAAAACTCTGTGAGAAGATTGGTTGGCACCAGCAGATAGCATTAATTTTTGTGTACATTTGAGCCCATTTTGGTGCATATCCAAGCCATATTAAGAACGTTCCATCGTGGGAACAATTTAGACAATATCTGCTCAACTGTACATTAAGGTCGCATCTAAAGCCAATTATACACAAACTAAAAATCTGTGAGAAGATTGGTTGGCACCGGCTGATAACATTTGTTTTTGTGTACATTTGAGCTCATTTTTGTGCATATCCAAGCCATAATAAGAAAATTCCATCGTGGGAACAATTTTGACAATATCTGCTCAACTGTTCATTAAAGTCGCATCTAAAGCCAATTAAACAAAAGCTAAAAATCTGTGAGAAGATTGGTTGGCACCAGCAGATAGCATTTATTGTTGTGTATATTTGAGCTCATTTTGGTGCATATCCAAGCCATATTAAGAAAATTCCATCGTGGGAACAATTTTGACAATATCTGCTCAACTGTACATTGATGTCGCATCTAAAGCCAATTATACAAAAGCTAAAAATCTGTGAGAAGATTGGTTGGCACAAGCAGATAGCATTTATTTTTGTGTACATTTCAGCACATTTTGTTGCATATCCAAGCCATATTAAGAAAGTTCCATCGTGGGAAAAATGTTGACAATATCTGCTCAACTGTACATTAAGGTCGCATCTAAAGCCAATTATTCAAAAAATAAAAATCTGTGAGAAGATTGGTTGCCACCAGCAGATAGCATTTATTTTTGTGTACATTTGAGCTCATTTTGGTGCATATCCAAGCCATATTAAGAAAATTCCATCGTGGGAACAATTTTGACAATATCTGCTCAACTGTACATTGAGGTCGCATCTAAAGCCAATTATACAAAAGCTAAAAATATGTGAAAAGATTGGTTGGCACCAGCAGATAGCATTTATTTTTTTGTACATTTGATCTAACTTTGGTGCATATCCAAGCCATATTAAGAAAGTTCCATCGTGGGAACAATTTTGACAATATCTGCTCAACTGTTCATTAAAGTCGCATCTAAAGCCAATTATACATAAACTAAAAATCTGTGAGAAGATTGGTTGGCACCAGCAGATAGCATTTGTTTTTGTGTACATTTGAGCTAATTTTGGTGCATATCCAAGCCATATTAAGAAAATTCCATCGTGGGAACAATTTGGACAATATCTGCTCAACTGTACATTGAGGTCGCATCTAAAGCCAATTATACAAAAGCTAAAAATCTGTGAGAAGATTGGTTGGCACAAGCAGATAGCATTTATTTTTGTGTACATTTCAGCAGATTTTGTTGCATATCCAAGCCATATTAAGAAAGTTCCATCGTGGGAAAAATGTTGACAATATCTGCTCAACTGTACATTAAGGTCGCATCTAAAGCCAATTATTCAAAAAATAAAAATCTGTGATAAGATTGGTTGCCACCAGCAGATAGCATTTATTTTTGTGTACATTTGAGCTCATTTTGGTGCATATCCAAGCCATATTAAGAAAATTCCATCGTGGGAACAATTTTGACAATATCTGCTCAACTGTACATTGAGGTCGCATCTAAAGCCAATTATACAAAAGCTAAAAATCTGTGAGAAGATTGGTTGGCACCAGCAGATAGCATTTATTGTTGTGTATATTTGAGCTCATTTTGGTGCATATCCAAGCCATATTAAGAAAATTCCATCGTGGGAACAATTTTGACAATATCTGCTCAACTGTACATTGAGGTCGCATCTAAAGCCAATTATACAAAAGCTAAAAATCTGTGAGAAGATTGGTTGGCACAAGCAGATAGCATTTATTTTTGTGTACATTTCAGCACATTTTGTTGCATATCCAAGCCATATTAAGAAAGTTCCATCGTGGGAAAAATGTTGACAATATCTGCTCAACTGTACATTAAGGTCGCATCTAAAGCCAATTATTCAAAAAATAAAAATCTGTGAGAAGATTGGTTGCCACCAGCAGATAGCATTTATTTTTGTGTACATTTGAGCTCATTTTGGTGCATATCCAAGCCATATTAAGAAAATTCCATCGTGGGAACAATTTTGACAATATCTGCTCAACTGTACATTGAGGTCGCATCTAAAGCCAATTATACAAAAGCTAAAAATATGTGAAAAGATTGGTTGGCACCAGCAGATAGCATTTATTTTTTTGTACATTTGAGCTAACTTTGGTGCATATCCAAGCCATATTAAGAAAGTTCCATCGTGGGAACAGTTTTGACAATATCTGCTCAACTGTACATTAAGGTCGCATCTAAAGCCAATTATACAAAAACTAAAAATCTGTGAGAAGATTGGTTGGCACCAGCAGATAGCATTTATTTTTGTGTACATTTGAGCTCATTTTGGTGCATATCCAAGCCATAATAAGAAAATTCCATCGTTGGAACAATTTGGACAATATCTGCACAACTGTTCATTAAAGTCGCATCTAAAGCCAATAATACAAAAACTAAAAATCTGTGAGAAGATTGGTTGGCACCAGCAGATAGCATTAATTTTTGTGTACATTTGAGCCCATTTTGGTGCATATCCAAGCCATATTAAGAAAGTTCCATCGTGGGAAAAATGTTGACAATATCTGCTCAACTGTACATTAAGGTCGCATCTAAAGCCAATTATTCAAAAAATAAAAATCTGTGAGAAGATTGGTTGCCACCAGCAGATAGCATTTATTTTTGTGTACATTTGAGCTCATTTTGGTGCATATCCAAGCCATATTAAGAAAATTCCATCGTGGGAACAATTTTGACAATATCTGCTCAACTGTACATTGAGGTCGCATCTAAAGCCAATTATACAAAAGCTAAAAATATGTGAAAAGATTGGTTGGCACCAGCAGATAGCATTTATTTTTTTGTACATTTGAGCTAACTTTGGTGCATATCCAAGCCATATTAAGAAAGTTCCATCGTGGGAACAATTTTGACAATATCTGCTCAACTGTTCATTAAAGTCGCATCTAAAGCCAATTATACATAAACTAAAAATCTGTGAGAAGATCGGTTGGCACCAGCAGATAGCATTTGTTTTTGTGTACATTTGAGCTAATTTTGGTGCATATCCAAGCCATATTAAGAAAATTCCATCGTGGGAACAATTTGGACAATATCTGCTCAACTGTACATTGAGGTCGCATCTAAAGCCAATTATACAAAAGCTAAAAATCTGTGAGAAGATTGGTTGGCACAAGCAGATAGCATTTATTTTTGTGTACATTTCAGCACATTTTGTTGCATATCCAAGCCATATTAAGAAAGTTCCATCGTGGGAAAAATGTTGACAATATCTGCTCAACTGTACATTAAGGTCGCATCTAAAGCCAATTATTCAAAAAATAAAAATCTGTGATAAGATTGGTTGCCACCAGCAGATAGCATTTATTTTTGTGTACATTTGAGCTCATTTTGGTGCATATCCAAGCCATATTAAGAAAATTCCATCGTGGGAACAATTTTGACAATATCTGCTCAACTGTACATTGAGGTCGCATCTAAAGCCAATTATACAAAAGCTAAAAATATGTGAAAAGATTGGTTGGCACCAGCAGATAGCATTTATTGTTGTGTATATTTGAGCTCATTTTGGTGCATATCCAAGCCATATTAAGAAAATTCCATCGTGGGAACAATTTTGACAATATCTGCTCAACTGTACATTGAGGTCGCATCTAAAGCCAATTATACAAAAGCTAAAAATCTGTGAGAAGATTGGTTGGCACAAGCAGATAGCATTTATTTTTGTGTACATTTCAGCTCATTTTGTTGCATATCCAAGCCATATTAAGAAAGTTCCATCGTGGGAAAAATGTTGACAATATCTGCTCAACTGTACATTAAGGTCGCATCTAAAGCCAATTATTCAAAAAATAAAAATCTGTGATAAGATTGGTTGCCACCAGCAGATAGCATTTATTTTTGTGTACATTTGAGCTCATTTTGGTGCATATCCAAGCCATATTAAGAAAATTCCATCGTGGGAACAATTTTGACAATATCTGCTCAACTGTACATTGAGGTCGCATCTAAAGCCAATTATACAAAAGCTAAAAATATGTGAAAAGATTGGTTGGCACCAGCAGATAGCATTTATTTTTTTGTACATTTGAGCTAACTTTGGTGCATATCCAAACCATATTAAGAAAGTTCCATCGTGGGAACAGTTTTGACAATATCTGCTCAACTGTACATTAAGGTCGCATCTAAAGCCAATTATACAAAAACTAAAAATCTGTGAGAAGATTGGTTGGCACCAGCAGATAGCATTTATTTTTGTGTACATTTGAGCTCATTTTGGTGCATATCCAAGCCATAATAAGAAAATTCCATCGTGGGAACAATTTGGACAATATCTGCACAACTGTTCATTAAAGTCGCATCTAAAGCCAATAATACAAAAACTAAAAATCTGTGAGAAGATTGGTTGGCACCAGCAGATAGCATTTATTTTTGTGTACATTTAAGCTCATTTTGGTGCATATGCAAGCCATATTAAGAAAATTCCATCGTGGGAACAATTTGGACAATATCTGCTCAACTGTACATTAAGGTCGCATCTAAAGCCAATTATACAAAAGCTAAAACTCTGTGAGAAGATTGGTTGGCACCAGCAGATAGCATTAATTTTTGTGTACATTTGAGCTCATTTTGGTGCATATCCAAGCCATATTAAGAAAGTTCCATCGTGGGAACAATTTGGACAATATCTGCTCAACTGTACATTAAGGTCGCATCTAAAGCCAATTATACACAAACTAAAAATCTGTGAGAAGATTGGTTGGCACCGGCTAATAACATTTGTTTTTGTGTACATTTGAGCTCATTTTTGTGCATATCCAAGCCATAATAAGAAAATTCCATCGTGGGAACAATTTTGACAATATCTGCTCAACTGTTCATTAAAGTCGCATCTAAAGCCAATTATACATAAACTAAAAATCTGTGAGAAGATTGGTTGGCACCAGCAGATAGCATTTGTTTTTGTGTACATTTGAGCTAATGTTGGTGCATATCCAAGCCATATTAAGAAAATTCCATCGTGGGAACAATTTGGACAATATCTGCTCAACTGTACATTAAGGTCGCATCTAAAGCCAATTAAACAAAAGCTAAAAATCTGTGAGAAGATTGGTTGGCACCAGCAGATAGCATTTATTGTTGTGTATATTTGAGCTCATTTTGGTGCATATCCAAGCCATATTAAGAAAGTTCCATCGTGGGAACAATTTTGACAATATCTGCTCAACTGTACATTAAGGTCGCATCTAAAGCCAATTATACAAAAACTAAAAATCTGTGAGAAGATTGGTTGGCACCAGCAGATAGCATTTGTTTTTGTGTACATTTGAGCTCATTTTGGTGCATATCCAAGCCATATTAAGAAAATTCCATCGTGGGAACAATGTTGACAATATCTGCTCAACTGTACATTAAGGTCGCATCTAAAGCCAATTTTACAAAAACTAAAAATCTGTGAGAAGATTGGTTGGCACCAGCAGATAGCATTTATTTTTGTGTACATTTAAGCTCATTTTGTTGCATATCCAAGCCATATTAAGAAAGTTCCATCGTGGGAAAAATTTTGACAATATCTGCTCAACTGTACATAAAGGTCGCATCTAAAGCCAATTATACAAAAGCTAAAAATCTGTGAGAAAAGTTTTTGCCACCAGCAGATAGCAATTATTTTTGTGTACATTTGAGCTCATTTTGGTGCATATCCAAGCCATATTAAGAAAGTTCCATCGTGGGAACAATTTTGACAATATCTGCTCAACTGTACATTAAGGTCGCATCTAAAGCCAATTATACAAAAAATAAAAATCTGTGAGAAGATTGGTTGCCACCAGCAGATAGCATTTATTTGTGTGTACATTTGAGCTCATTTTGGTGCATATCCAAGCCATATTAAGAAAATTCCATCGTGGGAACAATTTTGACAATATCTGCTCAACTGTACATTGAGGTCGCATCTAAAGCCAATTATACAAAAGCTAAAAATCTGTGAGAAGATTGGTTGGCACAAGCAGATAGCATTTATTTTTGTGTACATTTCAGCACATTTTGTTGCATATCCAAGCCATATTAAGAAAGTTCCATCGTGGGAAAAATGTTGACATGTCTGCTCAACTGTACATTAAGGTCGCATCTAAAGCCAATTATTCAAAAAATAAAAATCTGTGAGAAGATTGGTTGCCACCAGCAGATAGCATTTATTTTTGTGTACATTTGAGCTCATTTTGGTGCATATCCAAGCCATATTAAGAAAATTCCATCGTGGGAACAATTTTGACAATATCTGCTCAACTGTACATTGAGGTCGCATCTAAAGCCAATTATACAAAAGCTAAAAATATGTGAAAAGATTGGTTGGCACCAGCAGATAGCATTTATTTTTTTGTACATTTGAGCTAATTTTGGTGCATATCCAAGCCATATTAAGAAAGTTCCATCGTGGGAACAGTTTTGACAATATCTGCTCAACTGTACATTAAGGTCGCATCTAAAGCCAATTATACAAAAACTAAAAATCTGTGAGAAGATTGGTTGGCACCAGCAGATAGCATTTATTTTTTTGTACATTTGAGCTCATTTTGGTGCATATCCAAGCCATATTAAGAAAATTCCATCGTGGGAACAATGTTGACAATATCTGCTCAACTGTACATTAAGGTCGCATCTAAAGCCAATTTTACAAAAACTTAAAATCTGTGAGAAGATTGGTTGGCACCAGCAGATAGCATTTATTTTTGTGTACATTTAAGCTCATTTTGTTGCATATCCAAGCCATATTAAGAAAGTTCCATCGTGGGAAAAATTTTGACAATATCTGCTCAACTGTACATAAAGGTCGCATCTAAAGCCAATTATACAAAAGCTAAACATCTGTGAGAAAAGTTTTTGGCACCAGCAGATAGCAATTATTTTTGTGTACATTTGAGCTCTTTTTGGTGCATATCCAAGCCATATTAAGAAAGTTCCATCGTGGGAACAATTTGGACAATATCTGCTCAACTGTACATTAAGGTCGCATCTAAAGCCAATTTTACAAAAACTCAAAATCTGTGAGAAGATTGGTTGCCACCAGCAGATAGCATTTATTTTTGTGTACATTTGAGCTCATTTTGGTGCATATCCAAGCCATATTAAGAAAATTCCATCGTGGGAACAATGTTGACAATATCTGCTCAACTGTACATTAAAGTCGCATCTAAAGCCAATTTTACAAAAACTAAAAATCTGTGAGAAGAGTGGTTGGCACCAGCAGATAGCATTTATTTTTGTGTACATTTAAGCTCATTTTGGTGCATATCCAAGCCATATTAAGCAAATTCCATCGTGGGAACAATTTGGACAATATCTGCTCAACTGTACAATGAGGTCGCACCTAAAGCCAATTATACAAAAGCTAAAAATCTGTGAGAAGATTGGTTGGCACAAGCAGATAGCATTTATTTTTGTGTACATTTCAGCTCATTTTGTTGCATATCCAAGCCATATTAAGAAAGTTCCATCGTGGGAAAAATGTTGACAATATCTGCTCAACTGTACATTAAGGTCGCATCTAAAGCCAATTATACAAAAAATAAAAATCTGTGAGAAGATTGGTTGGCACCAGCAGATAGCATTTATTTTTGTGTACATTTGAGCTCATTTTGGTGCATATCCAAGCCATATTAAGAAAGTTCCATCGTGGGAACAATTTGGACAATATCTGCTCAACTGTACATTAAGGTCGCATCTAAAGCCAATTTTACAAAATTTAAAAATCTGTGAGAAGAGTGGTTGGCACCAGCAGATAGCATTTATTTTCTTGTACATTTGAGCTCATTTTGGTGCATATCCAAGCCATATTAAGAAAGTTCCATCGTGGGAACAATTTGGACAATATCTGCTCAACTGTACATTAAGGTCGCATCTAAAGCCAATTTTACAAAAACTAAAAATCTGTGAGAAGAGTGGTTGGCACCAGCAGATAGCAATTATTTTTGTGTACATTTAAGCTCATTTTGGTGCATATGCAAGCCATATTAAGAAAATTCCATCGTGGGAACAATTTGGACAATATCTGCTCAACTGTAA